>CACVBM020001225.1:0-110306 GCA_902728155.2 Microthlaspi erraticum | reverse complement strand
AAAACGAAAATACAATAACACCAAAGCCAAAAATAACAACTGAGGCTACAAAGATGAAATAAGCTCACTCCTCGACCTGCTTGTCGAACCACTTCCTGAACTTCAACTTCATCTTTGCCTCTGGCTCCCAAGTCTCCTCTGTAGAACCACTGCAATCCCACAAAATCCTAAGTAAGGGAATCCTCTTGTTCCTCAGAACCTTTTCCCTCCTCTCTAAAATCCTCATAGGCACTGCCGGCACGGTCAAATCTGGCTGAAGATCCTCTGGAATCCTAGCCACTAACTCCTCTGTAGGATGAAGACACTTCCTCAGCATCGACACATGAAAAACCTTGTGAAAGGCTTTCATAATCTCAGGCAACTCCAGCCTGTAAGCTAATGGCCCAACTCGCTCCACTACTGGAAACGGACCCATAAATCGCGGACTCAGCTTGTTCTCTGCTATGGATCTGTTAGGACCCCTCAACATAGCCATCTTGAGATAAACTCTATCTCCAACCTGAAACTCAAGCTCTCGTCTGCGTCTATCTGCATAACTCTTCTGCCTATCCTGAGCCTCCTTCATGTTCAGCCTCACAACACGAACCTTCTCTGTCGTCTCCTGAACATAAGTAGCTCCATACATGCTGCGCTCCCCCACTTGGGTCCAGCATAGGGGTGTCCTACATGGCCTCCCATACAAAGCCTCGAATGGAGCCATGCCAATACTCGCCTGAAAGCTGTTGTTGTATGCAAACTCAACTAAGCTTAGGTGATCTGCCCAATGGCCACCCCAATCCAACACACACATCCTCAGCAAATCCTCCAAAGTCTGAATAGTCCTCTCTGACTGACCATCTGTCTGCGGATGATAAGCTGTACTCAGATGCACCTTAGTGCCCATCTCTGCCTGAAACGCCCTCCAAAACTCTGAAGTGAATCTGGGATCACGGTCTGACACAATACTAGCTGGCACTCCATGCAGCCTCACAATCTCTCGCACAAACTTCCTAGCCAAGACAGCAGCTCCATCTGTCTTCTTGATGGCCAAGAAATGTGCAGACTTAGTCAACCGATCCACAATCACCCAGATAGCATCGAAAGTCCTTGAAACAGGTAGTCCAACCACGAAATCCATCGTAATCCTATCCCACTTCCACTCGGGAATGGGTAAACTCTGCAAAAGACCACCCGGAACCTGATGCTCTGCCTTCACCAAGGCACAAGTGTTGCACTTCGCAACCCAGTCTGCTACATCCCTCTTCATCCCGACCCAATGATAGTACTTCTTGAGGTCATGGTACATCTTGGTCGCACCTGGATGAATGGAAAACTTGCTCGAATGAGCCTCTCCCAAAATCTGATGTCTCAACTCCACATCCTTAGGCACACAAACTCGCCCACGAACCAAGATAGTCCCGTTAGCAGAGACCTCATACTCAGAACCAGTCACTCTAGTCGCATCCAGCAAACTCTGATCACTCTGCTGAGCAACTCTGATCCTGCTAAGTAAATCCGCCTGACCCACTGCCTCCAAACCCAAAGGCTCCTGCGAAATGGCACACAAACGCAAGGTACTGATCTCGCCAACCAGAGACTCCACATCTCGCTCAACCGCGGAATCATACCTCCGTCTACTCAACGCGTCCGCCACTAGGTTAGCCTTGCCCGGATGGTAGTTAATGCTCACCTGATAATCCGCCAAGAACTCAATCCAGCGCGTCTGTCTCGCGTTCATCATCGGCTGAGTGAAGATATGCTGCAAACTCTTGTGATCCGTGAAGACCTGTACTGTCTCACCTAGCAAGTAAGACCTCCAAATCTTCAACGCGAAGATCACTGCTCCCAACTCTAAGTCATGTGTAGGACGGTTACGCTCACTGCCCTGCCACTGTCTCGAAGCATATGCTATCACTCTGCCCTCCTGCATCAGCACACAACCAAGACCAATTCCTGAAGCATTTGTATACACCATGTAAGGCTTCCCTGACTCGGGTAACGCCAACACTGGTGTAGTAGTCAACATCTCCTTGAGCTGACTAAAGCTCTCCTCACACTCAGCTGACCAAACAAAAGGGACATCCTTCCCGGTCAACTTCGTCATCGGCTGCGCCATGGTAGCAAACCCCTTGACGAACCTCCTGTAGTATCCTGCCAAACCCAGAAAACTCCTGATCTCGGTGGCACTACTAGGTCTAGGCCAATCTCTGATAGCCTCAATCTTAGCCGGATCCACAGAAACTCCCTCTGCAGAAACAATGTGGCCAAGAAATCCCATCTCTCGCTGCCAGAAACTGCACTTGCTCAACTTAGCGAAAAGCTTCTGCTCCCGAAGTTTCTCCAGAACCAACCTCAAGTGAGTCGCATGCTCCTCCTGACTCCTCGAGTATACCAGAATATCATCAATGAAAATGATGACGAACACATCCAAATACTCCCTGAACACGTCGTTCATCAATCTCATGAAGGCTGCCGGCGCGTTAGTCAAACCGAAAGGCATAACCACAAACTCAAAATGCCCATAACGCGTCCTGAAAGCAGTCTTCCTGACATCTGCCTCATCTATCGGGATCTGATGATACCCCGATGCCAAGTCAATCTTGGAGAACCAAGTAGCACCCCTCAACTGATCCAGTAACTCATCAATCCTCGGGAGTGGGTACCTGTTCTTCACAGTGACTCGGTTAAGACCTCTGTAATCAATACAAAGTCTGAAACTGCCATCCTTCTTCTTCACAAACAACACCGGTGCTCCCCACGGTGAAACACTTGGTCGAATGAACCCCTTAGACAAAAGGTCCTCTATCTGCTTCTTCAGCTCTGCCAACTCAGCTGGCGCCATCCTGTAAGGCGTCTTCGATATTGGTGCTGTCCCCGGCTCTAACTCAATCGTGAAAGGATCAGACCGAGATGGTGGTAATCCCTTCAGTGACTGAAAGACATCCTCAAAATCCTGGACAACCTCAATATCTCCCATAACAACTCCAGCTCCTGACTCAGACATAGAAATCGTCGCCAGATACGCCTCACAGCCCCGCACTAACAACTGCTCGGCCTGAATAGCAGATATCACAATACTCCCGGAAGTCGGTCTCACTCCCTGATAAACCAACCTCCCTGCATCTCGCTCGAAGACCACTCTACCTCTGTAGCAATCCAGATGAACTCTGTAGTGTGACAACCAGTCCATCCCGAGAATAACGTCATACAGCTCCACCGGACTGATGACTAAGTCTGCTGGCATTGACTGCCCCGCAATCTCGATCTCGACTCCTCTAGCACGGCCCAAAGTAGACAAGAATCCACCTCCCGCCACCTTGACCATGCCCGCGCTCTCGCCCGCGCTACTCCGGATGCCACTCTTCTCGGCACGCTCCGGTGTAATGAAGCAATTCGATGCTCCAGAGTCGAATAAAACGTGGGACTCAAAACCGCCCACTAACAAGGTCATTACGAAACACATGCGCTGAGAACCTCAATAATTTAATCACAGATAAATGAACAACACGCAGCAAAAACAACCGTTATGCCCTCGATGGCCCGCCACCACAAATGTGCATCTTCTCTCAGATAGTGGACTGCCAACTCAACCTGGTACTAAACCAGAAATCTGATAGACTGGAAATTCCGCTCCAATCTCTGACGCCACTCATCTGCCGCCTCTGGGCTAACTCCGCCCTCAAAGTACGGCATACCAATCCTCTGCATGTGCCCCAACATATCCAAGTAGGACGGCACCAACAAACCCACAGTCTACGGCTGAACAAATCCAGCAGCCCTCTGCTGCACCTCTGCCACTGGAGGTACTCCTGGAGCCCCTTGTGGAACCACTGGCGGAAAACGAGCCAATAACTGCGTCAGCAAACCCACCACTAAGTCATCAAGACCCTGAGCCAGAGCACCACCCCAACCCGGAGCAGCCTCCGCTCCCAAACCAACCCTCGCATCCACACTGGCCTCACTCGCCACGGATACCGACTGGGTCACCGACGCAATCGCCACACACGGCACCACACTCTCTCCCGAATCCGCCGGAGTCCACAATCTCGGCCCCGACCTCCACGGCCTCAAGCTCCGTGCCCTCTCGCGCCACCACCTCTAGCTACTCACTCCATCTCACTCATGGAACCGAAAAGAGCACACTAGAACACGCAACCAAAACTCAAAACAAACATAAACTCACCGCGGAATCTCTTGTAGCTGAAGGGGATGATACTAAGCCTAGCAATTCTAACTGTCCTAAAACCGTCTAGGCTCTGATACCAAAATGAAACAACCAACATTTTTTTTTTTTTAATAAATATTAATCAATTCTAGCGAAGGTCTTAAAAATAAATTAAATAAATAAAATATCAATAACAAATAAATCAGCTCAGCGGAAGCAAATAATAATTAAACAAGTCTAGCAAAATAATGCAAAACAATAAAACAGTAAACATCCTATCATCCCCCTCTTCAGCCTTGATTCCGCGATCACACAAATCTTTTACCTGCAACACATTGGAATGGAGTTGCGTAAGTATTTAATAAATACTTAGTGAGGCAATCACTCTGCCTACGAGCCATTTACGCAATTTACTAGATATTTAATAATATTTATAAACTTCAATAATTATTAAATACCATTTTCCAATTATTAAATAATTTTAATAATTAAAACTCAATTTCTCAATTATTAAATAATTCTCATAATTAAATAATAATTTTCCATATTTTAAAATAATTAAAATAATACCAATTAATTAAATAAATATTATTTAATTAATTAAATTAAATCTATTTAATTCCATTAAACCAATTAAATTCAATTAAACAATTAAATTCAATTGAACCAAGATAAACCAGAATCAAATCAATTAAATTCAATTAAACCAATAAACCAGATTAAACCACACAAACACACAATTCATCACATGAACAACCAAAATATCATAAAAATAACAATTAAAAACATAAACTCATCAAGAACAACCACAAACCAAATCTAATCTAGCAAATCACGGACCCACAGTCATGCACTCACCTTGACAATTGACTGAAACTGAAGGAAAAAGGAAGGACGATGAACAGTGCCGAATCGCGGATGAACAGTAACCCGTGAACAGTACCGATGAACAGTAACCCGTGAACAATACCGATGAACAGTAAAATTCGAAAATCTCTCCAAAAACTCAACTTTTCTCCTCTACAGCATCTGAACTCGAAAATTCTCCAAAGAGAAGACGGCTGCACTCTTTAAACTTGATTTTAGGGCTTTCTCCACTAAACCGACCCAAACCAATTCACTTAAATTGAACCGACAAAATTCCCAATTTTTATTTTTGGTTTATGGATGTTACAACTCTTCCCCACTAAACTGGATTCGTCCTCGAATCCCAACGCAAACGTCACAAAGACCACAAAACCCAACCTCGCAAGGCCGCAACACCGGAGATCCTCACTTGATCCCCGAGACAAACGTCATATCTTATGTCATAAACACGTTCCAAGAAAATTTCACTCCTAACTCATCATCCAAACACACCAAACAACTTGTACTGAGGCCCACTTGCACCCAGACAAGTCCACACCGGTCCGCACTGAGGCCCACTTGCACCCAGACGAACCCGAAAACGTCCATACTGAGGCCCACTTGCACCCAGATGAACTAAACTGCTTATACTGAGGCCTACTTGCACCCATATAAGCTACACTCAACTGAGGCCTACTTGCACCCAGAGAGTCTGCCAGAGAACGAAGTCTCCAAAAACATGATGAGTTATTCAGGATCGCAATCCTTAGAGTAAAAATTCCGGAAAATGTCTATAACCATAAGATTAGACCGTCTCACAACCAAAAACTGGTCAAACATGTGTAACATCCGAATACCTTTTCACAACACAAGGCAAAATGAGGAAAAACTGCATCTCATTAAAACTCCAAAATGTAAATCGTTACAACGAAAACGAAAATACAATAACACCAAAGCCAAAAATAACAACTGAGGCTACAAAGATGAAATAAGCTCACTCCTCGACCTGCTTGTCGAACCACTTCCTGAACTTCAACTTCATCTTTGCCTCTGGCTCCCAAGTCTCCTCTGTAGAACCACTGCAATCCCACAAAATCCTAAGTAAGGGAATCCTCTTGTTCCTCAGAACCTTTTCCCTCCTCTCTAAAATCCTCATAGGCACTGCCGGCACGGTCAAATCTGGCTGAAGATCCTCTGGAATCCTAGCCACTAACTCCTCTGTAGGATGAAGACACTTCCTCAGCATCGACACATGAAAAACCTTGTGAAAGGCTTTCATAATCTCAGGCAACTCCAGCCTGTAAGCTAATGGCCCAACTCGCTCCACTACTGGAAACGGACCCATAAATCGCGGACTCAGCTTGTTCTCTGCTATGGATCTGTTAGGACCCCTCAACATAGCCATCTTGAGATAAACTCTATCTCCAACCTGAAACTCAAGCTCTCGTCTGCGTCTATCTGCATAACTCTTCTGCCTATCCTGAGCCTCCTTCATGTTCAGCCTCACAACACGAACCTTCTCTGTCGTCTCCTGAACATAAGTAGCTCCATACATGCTGCGCTCCCCCACTTGGGTCCAGCATAGGGGTGTCCTACATGGCCTCCCATACAAAGCCTCGAATGGAGCCATGCCAATACTCGCCTGAAAGCTGTTGTTGTATGCAAACTCAACTAAGCTTAGGTGATCTGCCCAATGGCCACCCCAATCCAACACACACATCCTCAGCAAATCCTCCAAAGTCTGAATAGTCCTCTCTGACTGACCATCTGTCTGCGGATGATAAGCTGTACTCAGATGCACCTTAGTGCCCATCTCTGCCTGAAACGCCCTCCAAAACTCTGAAGTGAATCTGGGATCACGGTCTGACACAATACTAGCTGGCACTCCATGCAGCCTCACAATCTCTCGCACAAACTTCCTAGCCAAGACAGCAGCTCCATCTGTCTTCTTGATGGCCAAGAAATGTGCAGACTTAGTCAACCGATCCACAATCACCCAGATAGCATCGAAAGTCCTTGAAACAGGTAGTCCAACCACGAAATCCATCGTAATCCTATCCCACTTCCACTCGGGAATGGGTAAACTCTGCAAAAGACCACCCGGAACCTGATGCTCTGCCTTCACCAAGGCACAAGTGTTGCACTTCGCAACCCAGTCTGCTACATCCCTCTTCATCCCGACCCAATGATAGTACCTCTTGAGGTCATGGTACATCTTGGTCGCCCTGGATGAATGGAAAACTTGCTCGTGAGCCTCTCCCAAAATCTGATGTCTCAACTCCACATCCTTAGGCACACAAACTCGCCCACGAACCAAGATAGTCCCATTCGCAGAGACCTCATACTCAGAACCAGTCACTCTAGTCGCATCCAGCAAACTCTGATCACTCTGCTGAGCAACTCTGATCCTGCTAAGTAGATCCGCCTGATCCACTGCCTCTAAACCCAAAGGCTCCTGCGAAATGGCACACAAACGCAAGGTACTGATCTCGCCAACCAGAGACTCCACATCTCGCTCAACTGCGGAATCATACCTCCGTCTACTCAACGCGTCCGCCACTAGGTTAGCCTTGCCCGGATGGTAGTTAATGCTCACCTGATAATCCGCCAAGAACTCAATCCAGCGCGTCTGTCTCGCGTTCATCATCGGCTGAGTGAAGATATGCTGCAAACTCTTGTGATCCGTGAAGACCTGTACTGTCTCACCTAGCAAGTAAGACCTCCAAATCTTCAACGCGAAGATCACTGCTCCCAACTCTAAGTCATGTGTAGGACGGTTACGCTCACTGCCCTGCCACTGTCTCGAAGCATATGCTATCACTCTGCCCTCCTGCATCAGCACACAACCAAGACCAATGCCTGAAGCATCTGTATACACCATGTAAGGCTTCCCTGGCTCGGGTAACGCCAACACTGGTGTAGTAGTCAACATCTCCTTGAGCTGACTAAAGCTCTCCTCACACTCAGCTGACCAAACAAAAGGGACATCCTTCCCGGTCAACTTCGTCATCGGCTGCGCCATGGTAGCAAACCCCTTGACGAACCTCCTGTAGTATCCTGCCAAACCCAGAAAACTCCTGATCTCGGTGGCACTACTAGGTCTAGGCCAATCTCTGATAGCCTCAATCTTAGCCGGATCCACAGAAACTCCCTCTGCAGAAACAATGTGGCCAAGAAATCCCATCTCTCGCTGCCAGAAACTGCACTTGCTCAACTTAGCGAAAAGCTTCTGCTCCCGAAGCTTTCTCCAGAACCAACCTCAAGTGAGTCGCATGCTCCTCCTGACTCCTCGAGTATACCAGAATATCATCAATGAAAATGATGACGAACACATCCAAATACTCCCTGAACACGTCGTTCATCAATCTCATGAAGGCTGCCGGCGCGTTAGTCAAACCGAAAGGCATAACCACAAACTCAAAATGCCCATAACGCGTCCTGAAAGCAGTCTTCCTGACATCTGCCTCATCTATCGGGATCTGATGATACCCCGATGCCAAGTCAATCTTGGAGAACCAAGTAGCACCCCTCAACTGATCCAGTAACTCATCAATCCTCGGGAGTGGGTACCTGTTCTTCACAGTGACTCGGTTAAGACCTCTGTAATCAATACAAAGTCTGAAACTGCCATCCTTCTTCTTCACAAACAACACCGGTGCTCCCCACGGTGAAACACTTGGTCGAATGAACCCCTTAGACAAAAGGTCCTCTATCTGCTTTTCAGCTCTGCCAACTCAGCTGGCGCCATCCTGTAAGGCGTCTTCGATATTGGTGCTGTCCCCGGCTCTAACTCAATCGTGAAAGGATCAGACCGAGATGGTGGTAATCCCTTCAGTGACTGAAAGACATCCTCAAAATCCTGGACAACCTCAATATCTCCCATAACAACTCCAGCTCCTGACTCAGACATAGAAATCGTCGCCAGATACGCCTCACAGCCCCGCACTAACAACTGCTCGGCCTGAATAGCAGATATCACAATACTCCCGGAAGTCGGTCTCACTCCCTGATAAACCAACCTCCCTGCATCTCGCTCGAAGACCACTCTACCTCTGTAGCAATCCAGATGAACTCTGTAGTGTGACAACCAGTCCATCCCGAGAATAACGTCATACAGCTCCACCGGACTGATGACTAAGTCTGCTGGCATTGACTGCCCCGCAATCTCGATCTCGACTCCTCTAGCACGGCCCAAAGTAGACAAGAATCCACCTCCCGCCACCTTGACCATGCCCGCGCTCTCGCCCGCGCTACTCCGGATGCCACTCTTCTCGGCACGCTCCGGTGTAATGAAGCAATTCGATGCTCCAGAGTCGAATAAAACGTGGGACTCAAAACCGCCCACTAACAAGGTCATTACGAAACACATGCGCTGAGAACCTCAACAATTTATCACAGATAAATGAACAACACAGCAAAAACAACCATTATGCCCTCGATGGCCCGCCACCACAAATGTGCATCTCCACTCAGATAGTGGACTGCCAACTCAACCTGGTACTAAACCAGAAATCTGATAGACTGGAAATTCCGCTCCAATCTCTGACGCCACTCATCTGCCGCCTCTGGGCTAACTCCGCCCTCAAAGTACGGCATACCAATCCTCTGCATGTGCCCCAACATATCCAAGTAGGACGGCACCATCAAACCCACAGCCTACGGCTGAACAAATCCGCAGCCCTCTGCTGCACCTCTGCCACTGGAGGTACTCCCGGAGCCCCTTGTGGAACCACTGGCGGAAAACGAGCCAATAACTGCGTCAGCAAACCCACCACTAAGTCATCAAGACCCTGAGCCAGAGCACCACCCCAACCCGGAGCAGCCTCCGCTCCCAAACCAACCTCGCATCCACACTGGCCTCACTCGCCACGGATACCGACTGGGTCACCGACGCAATCGCCACACTCGGCACCACACTCTCTCCCGAATCCGCCGAAGTCCACAATCTCGGCCCCGACCTCCACGGCCTCAAGCACCGCGCCCTCTCGCGCCACAACCTCTAGCTACTCAGTCCATCTCACTCATGGAACCGAAAAGAGCACACTAGAACACGCAACCAAAACTCAAAACAAACATAAACTCACCGCGGAATCTCTTGTAGCTGAAGGGGATGATACTAAGCCTAGCAATTCTAACAGTCCTAAAACCGTCTAGGCTCTGATACCAAAATGAAACAACCAACATTTTTTTTTTTTTAATAAATATTAATCAGTTCTAGCGAAGGTCTTAAAAATAAATTAAATAAATAAAATATCAATAACAAATAAATCAGCTCAGCGGAAGCAAATAATAATTAAACAAGTCTAGCAAAATAATGCAAAACAATAAAACAGTAAACATCCTATCATCCCCCTCTTCAGCCTTGATTCCGCGATCACACAAATCTTTTACCTGCAACACATTGGAATGGAGTTGCGTAAGTATTTAATAAATACTTAGTGAGGCAATCACTCTGCCTACGAGCCATTTACGCAATTTACTAGATATTTAATAATATTTATAAACTTCAATAATTATTAAATACCATTTTCCAATTATTAAATAACTTTTAATAATTAAAACTCAATTTCTCAATTATTAAATAATTCTCATAATTAAATAATAATTTTCATATTTTAAAATAATTAAAATAATACCAATTAATTAAATAAATATTATTTAATTAATTAAATTAAATCTATTTAATTCCATTAAACCAATTAAATTCAATTAAACCAATTAAATTCAATTGAACCAAGATAAACCAGAATCAAATCAATTAAATTCAATTAAACCAATAAACCAGATTAAACCACACAAACACACAATTCATCACATGAACAACCAAAATATCATAAAAATAACAATTAAAAACATAAACTCATCAAGAACAACCACAAACCAAATCTAATCTAGCAAATCACGGACCCACAGTCATGCACTCACCTTGACAATTGACTGAAACTGAAGGAAAAAGGAAGGACGATGAACAGTGCCGAATCGCGGATGAACAGTAACCCGTGAACAGTACCGATGAACAGTAAAAGTAAAATTCGAAAATCTCTCCAAAAACTCAACTTTTCTCCTCTACAGCATCTGAACTCGAAAATTCTCCAAAGAGAAGACGGCTGCACTCTTTAAACTTGATTTTAGGGCTTTCTCCACTAAACCGACCCAAACCAATTCACTTAAATTGAACCGACAAAATTCCCAATTTTTATTTTTGGTTTATGGATGTTACAAAGTAAGTACTATTTTCGTTTACTATTTATGTTCAGTCTCATAGATAAACAAAACCAAAATTTAAAAGAATCAAAATTAATTAGTGGCTGGGTCACATCTATGATCTACCCATTATTTTAAAATACTAAAAGTTGAATTAATTATTAGTTAATTAAAACGTAATCAGAACCTGACATGAGAACAAGCACCCACCACTAGAGTATCAGAGTGCGTGACACGTGTCGACTTCCGAACTAATATTCAAACTCATAAAATGACATTTTTTTTCCACCACTACTAGTCTACGACACATATCGAAAATCATTTTAATATAATATTCATTTTTTTCAGAATTTGATATAATAATTAATTGCTATTATTATTTATTACTGCTATTCTTCCTTTATTTAATAAATTACACTTTATACATACTCCATCTGTTCCTTATTATTTGATGTTTTAGAGTTTTTACATAGATTAAAAAACACTTAATGCTTAACTTTTGATGTATTACTTTTTCATTTTAAATAACTATTAACCAATCAAAATTATAGAATTCTCTTGAAGTTTGCATTTTTGTAACATTTATTATCAAAAAGTATATTTAATAGTCTAAAACATCAAATAATAAAGAACAACAAAATCTAAAACATCAAATATTAAAATACAACTAGACCAATGATACTATATTTATATAGTGAATTATATATCTATACATATAAATATACATAGATATTTATATATATATATATATACATTTATTGTATTCGTGATATACACTTTATAAAATATAAGCAAGTTGTGGGCAAAAGGAGGTGCCCTCGGAGAGGATGCGCACCAAAGATTTCTACTCAAGAAATTGTTAAATTACTACAATCACAATTCACACACAAAAATTAATAATCAGAACAAATATTTGAAAAGAAGAGAAAGAAAAAGGCCAAGACTGTCTGGCTCCACTGGGAGCCTATGCGCTAAAAAGATCAAGTGCTATGCGAAGATGTGAAATACTACATAAGTATTATTTTGCATAAATATATGTACATGCGTATTCAATATTCTCTGAAGATAATTAGATGCTCTTTTTCTTTATATTATCTGCAACCGAAAATATATTAACGTATAAAGCCAACAGCGATCACGGTTGCTCTTAACAAATATTGTATGATACTAATTATAATCATAAAGTAAGCNTTTAAACCAAATAACTGACTACCTCATATAATCAATTAACCATACAGTCTCAGTTCTACCAATCTAACAGTTCTTAAACCGTAATCAAATCATTCAACAAATAATTTAAAAATGTAAAATACTAGCAACCTTAACACCAGGTTCTAACAACTTAAACAATTAAAACAATAAATCCTATTATTCCCTCATTCTGTCTTGATTCCGCGATCACATTTATCTTTTACCTGCATCACATAATGAAAAGAGATGAGTACGTATTTCATAAATACTTAATATATATATATATATATATATATATGTGTGATTATAATTTGCTTTTTACAGAATCATTACATGAATATTATGTGTATGGTGAAACTGAAGTAGCGTATGTTTTTTAGATATTTTTTACCGGATTTTCAATATTATTTTACTTACTTTTACGAGAACTCATATTTTTTTTTTCATAAATTGTTTCAAAAATCTTAAAATAAGCGGGGCATTATCTAGTACTCCCTCTGTTTCAGAAAACTTGATGTTTTAGAAAATTTATTTGTTCCACAAAACTTGATGTTTTAGCTTTTTAAAATATATTTTACCAACAAATGTTATTTAGTTATGAATTCCAAGAATAATTTTTAATTCTATTGGTTCATATTTATAAAAAGTAACTAATGAGAGAGAAAATGATACACTTTTAACTAACATTAATTATTTCTTAATATGTGTGAAATATCTAAAACATCAAGTTTTTAGAAACAGAGGGAGTATATAATAATGATGATAATATATCTATCTTAGAAGTGAGTCAAACGACAGATGTCAATAGTCATATTTATTTTTCTTATTTGACTTCATTACTCTTATATGATAAGAGACATTCAAGTTTCCAATTAGACCAACCTAGTTAAATGATTAATTTAAACATAATTATGAATTTACTATAATTTATTTTATGTTTAAAAACAAGTAATTAATATAAATATATTCCAATATTTGCAATGTTAAACACTATCATTATACATTTTTCATTTGTAATCATCCTAATTCAATGATACTAGTGTTGACCATTAAAAGAAACAAACAAGTAGAAAACTAAGGAAGAACTGTTAACGCCACCACACCACTAACTGCCGCTGCAATTGCTCCGACCACAAATCCAGGTAAGTTTCCACCTCCAAACAACGCATCGAAAGGCCCACCTCCAAGTGACACCACCATTTGTGGTATCACGATTGCCAAATTTAGTACTCCAAGAGAAAGTCCTGTAAAATTGAACAACATCCTTTAATAGCTTAAAAAGAATCTGTTTCTTATGATCTTATCTATACAGGTTTGGTAAATTCAATATACTAGACCAAAATCAATGAATATCAAATCTTTAATACAATTAATAAAATATATAATGTTTTGGATAATTTTGTCGATATGAGCCAAATAGTGGAAAAAAAATCCATAAACTCTTTAGTTGTTTTTTTCTTGTCAATAAAGGAAAATTAAGGTCTCTCAAAATAACTACTAACATCATACGTTTCAAGTAATACTCCCTCTGTCCCATATTATAAGCAGTTGGGCAAAATGAATCTGAAAAAAAATGGATGTATCTGGACTGAATTCCATCCAGATACATCCACTTTTTTCAGATTTATTTTGCTCAAATGCTTATAATATGGGACAGAGGGAGTATTTATTATCATAACATACATAAGGCATTAAATAAGAAAATGGAAAAAAAAAGTTAAAATACCTTGGCCGGCGCCGGAGTTGCTTGAGATAATGGAAGCTAGTGCAAACGGAATACTGAAAGTAATCTATCATAATATCCAAAAATTATGGTTAGTTTAAACAAAATAATTAACGAATGGATATTAATAGTATCATAACTGGAAAAAAAAAAATGAAAGGCCAAGCTGGACTTACAGCAAGAGGGATTCCAAGAAAAGCAAAGATTGTCAATGCTCCACCTCTAATCGCATCGGTGGGACCGGCAAACGCACCAGCGGTTTTCCTGTGAGCCTCCGCCAACTTTGTAATCAAAACCGTCAAACCCAAACACACGGCAAGGATAAAGTTGACAACTCCCCAAAGCCGTTTAGCTCCTCCCATTTTCTGACTGCCATTCAATAAAAAGGGACACAACTCCAAGAACGATTGCATTAATCATCAAACCCAATGAACCAACGTGGACTCCTTTGTTGTATAGGTCCTTCATTTTGTCGTCTCCACTAGAGTCTCCACCGTACACTTCACGACCCATCCAGTCAGTATCGAATAGAAGAAAAGGGAACCACGCGATCCAGTTTAAGGCGGTGACGATAATCAACATCCACATGGGACGTTCCATCACCCTGAAAGCTCCAAAGATCTCGCCAAAGAACGGAGTTTCCACGTCGGAGGCTCCTTTCTCGGGAGACCATTGCTTGTCTTTGACGTAAAAGAGTGATGTGACCGTGACAGCGAGGAGAAGAATGATGGAGAGGAAGAAACAGCTCTTGAGGTTCGCACAATAGATGTCACATGCTTCAGTCATCGTGAAAGGAAACATCTTGTGGAGGTTAGTGTAGGATCCAGCAGCGTATCCCAAAATGTTTCCAACTGCCATAAAGAAAGAGAAAATCGCGTTTGCGGTCCGAGTTTTCTTAGCGTCACCTGCGGAGAGATCGGCAAGGAAAGCGCGGCAAGGTCCTTGGAGGGTGTTGTTGGCCACGTCGAGGATCCAGAAACCTAGAGCGAAGAACCATATGGCTCGTACCTTTGGAGTCTTTTCGAGATTGTCTCCAGCTAAGCGGCCAAGATCAGCGGCGTATCCGATCAGAATACCAGCGACAGCGACAAGGATGGCACCGACTGCAATGAAAGGACGGCGACGGCCGAATCTGGAGGTGCATCTGTCGCTGTAGTAACCGACGGTTGGCTGGACAAGCATGCCAGATATGGGGCCACAGAGCCAATGAGAGATGACCATTTATGTGGGATTCCAAGTAGCTGAACGTATGGAGTCAGCAAAGAGAGCTGTAAGGCCCACCCAAACTGTACACCGGCGGCGATTGAAGCCATCGATATGATTTTTTTCAGTGGCGATGGCTCACCAAAATCTGCAGGGACAATCGACGACTTTGTCTCTAGAACCGCGACATCTTTAGCCGCTGTTTCGGCTTTGAGGTTACTCATATCGATTCAGAGATCTTGATATTTTGTTTTTGTTATTATTGTGTTTGTGTTTGAAGGAAGATGAAAGAATGTGGTTTATATAAGCAAGAAGAAGGAGGAGATTGGGTTTTTGAAAACTGTCAGAGGTTATATTTTTGGAATGTGGTTTTATAACTGAACTATCGTTTGATTTTGTATAATAACTATCTTGGAAAAGTAAATCTTTTGTAACATGTTGTCACAACGCATATTATCCTTTTTAAATAACTAGAAAATGAACCAGCACATTGACAGGATTAAAATTATAAAATTTCAAAATTATGCTTAATTTTTACCGTTTAATCCAATATTTTATTCATAGACAAGTCAAATACAGTAGAAACTCTGTAAATTAATAATGTAAGGATTTTAATATTTTATTAATTGTTAGAGTTATTAATTTAACGAGTTTGACTAAATAATATCAAAAACAAAAAACATTGTGATAATAATCTTCTCAATTTTCTTTTATATTAAATAGGAAATCTCTCTTTAAACAAAAAAATATTTTCCTAACTTTTTTCTTTGATATTTATATATTTACTTTCATTTTTCCATTTTTGTCATACCGTTATAATTTATTTAGATATAGTTATGCCTGGAAAGACAATTATCACGTCTAAAACTCTTCATACAGTAAGAAAAATGAGATATGAACTTCAGAAATAATTCAACTTTAAGAAAAAAAGCAAAAATTAAATTCATATATAAGTACTTAGTTAATAATTTATGATATTATTGTGACCATATTTTACATAGAAGTAGGGAAAAATTTATTATCTTATTATCTTATCGAATTTTGTCATATTTTACATCGGCCCAATGTGGGATAGAGAAATTTTATTAATTTATCGTGTTTATTAATTTATCGAGTATTAGATTTAAAAGTTACATGTAACAGTTTGATTTCGAGCTATTGTATATATAAGCAGAAGAACAAAATATATACCTAAACTTTATATTCTTCAAGAACAAATTTGAAAAGAAAGTTCATAAAAACTTAGATATTTTTGTTTATTTCTTTCAAATTTTCAATCGCCTAACATTCTTTTCTTCACTTATTTTTGGCTACTTTAATTTTATTTAATGTTAAAATTGCTTTTTCTTAAAGTTAATTTTATTTAACATTAATTATATTAAATGTTAAATAATTTTATTGAATGATAAAAATTCATACTATATGTTAAATAAAAGTAAAAATTAATATAAATTTGAATTAAATAATTATTTTAATTTGATTTCATGTTAAAATTGCTGATGACTATGTAGATGAAGAGAAGACTTTCTCATTATATAAGATTATATTATATAGTTCACTATGCATAGGGGTTTTAATCCGGATATCAATTCGGTTTCTTCGGTTTTCAGATATTCGGTTAATAAAAAAATAGCTTCCTAATTAGAACCATACTTATTTCGGTTTATTTCAGTCAAATAGTCTCGATTTTCAGTTAATTCAGTTTGGATATATTTGGTTTCATTATATTCGATTTTCGGTGAAAGATTGTTTTAAATTTTTTAATTCTTCTCGTTTCTTTTAAACAAATTCCATTTGAGAATTTCATCACTTAATTAGTAAAACAAACATTCACATTATGTTAATGACTTTGGTTGAGAAAGAGAAATAAGAAGAAAATTTTGGAAAATGACAAAAGAAGAATAATTTCATTAGAATTGATGATCAAAATAGTATCTTATATATAATGAGAGGATATCACTCTCTAGTTGAGTGACATGTGTCAAATATTTTTTTTTCAAAAAAAAACACGTGGCAGCATTTATAATCTTAGTAAAAAAAAATCTTTCACAACTATATTGAACGCTTCATCTTCCTTGGCGAAAACTAACACCTCATATTTCCTTAGCAGCAAGTCAAACTCTAATGTAATTGTAAACTCAAAAAGTACACCTGGTTGTAATTTTCTCGTCCAGAGATCTAAGTTTCTGTCCAATAATTGATGGGGAAAATATAAACACGACTTCTCGATAGAATACATACACAAAAGTACGCCGGCAATTTTCAGTAGAAGAAAGCGTAAACATTTTGGTTTCCGTGTAAGGAAACTCGTAGACCAAAAGCATACATCAAAATCTAATCTTGATTTACAAAAAGTTACATTTCTGTAATCAAGAATCAAAGATAGAGAGGAGATGAGATAAGTAAGTACCAGTGATGATCATGTAAACGATCAAAACGCCAATGTTGCTAACTTGAACAGAGATTTGCAACATAATCCTTCCGATTTTGCCAAAATAATCATTCGTCATGACCGGTCTCGCCGTCGTCTCTATCAGATTTTAATTGCGAAAATCAAGAAGTTTGTCGAAGAACATCGGGACGGACGAGATTCACAGCTGGAAGGAGAACCTTGTCGAGGTCTCTCGACTTACTCTGATCGAGATCAGCCATTGAAACACAAGGACGAGGAAGAGAGAGACTGGGGCGATTCACCAAAACTGATGACGGAGGAGAAGCTCGAAGATTCAGAAAGAAGACGAAGCCGACACACTGCCAGACGGAGCTCCGAAACCTCTCTGGCTTCTCTAGAGCACACGATCCTTAAAATTATTGGGTAGACAATGGGCTGAGCCCAAGAGTAAATTGTATATTAGGAAAAATGTTAATATATATCATTTTGTTTTATTGATTTGGTTACTTTTTAAGTTTTTTTTGCTGCATAATGTTTTAGTAAATTTCCTTTTTCTTCTAGATAAAGTAAATTTCCTCTCAATAAATTTTGGTGGATTTAGATGATTATTTCTAAGATCTTTTAGAATATACTATTTATTTTGAATCTTAGAACAGTAACTTTCAATTTTTTAATTGGCAAGTGTTATTTAAACATGTGAATGTGAAGAGGTATGTTAAATACAAAAATTGAAAAGTCAGTCTCATATTAATTTTTTTAAATATTATTTGCAATGTCATTTGATGTCACATTTTAGTCATAATTAATTTTATTAGTAAGTTTAAATATTTTGGTTTCATAATTTTGGATTTAGGTTTTATCTTTGAGTGTAAAGTTGAAGGGTATCATGAATTCTTAAAGTTTGAGATTTTAGTTTTAGGATTTGAAATTTTGGATTAGGAATTTGGGGTTTGTGATTTTGAAAATTAGATTTGGATACTTCTGAAATTATTTATTAGTGTAGATTATGAATTTTAGATATATATATATATATATATATATATATATATATATTATTAATTATGTTTAGGGTTTAGAGTTTAAGATTTATCATATGATTTTATTGCAAATTTGTTATAAGTGTTAACAAAATATATCCATTCTAGAAAGATCTTTTAGAATATACTATATATTTTTAATCTTAGAACACTAACTTTCAATTTTTTTTAATTGGAAAGTGTTATTTAAACATGTGAATGTGAAGAGGTATATTGAATACAAAAATTGAAAAGTCAGTCTCATATTAATGTTTTTAAATATTATTTGCAATGTCATTTGATTTGATGACACATTTCACTCATGATTAGTTTTATTAGTAATTTTTAATATTTTGGTTTTATAAATTTCGATTTAGGTTTTATGTTTGAGTGTAAAGTTGAAGGGTATCATGAATTCATAATTTAAGGTTTGAGATTTTAGTTTTAAGGATTTGAGATTTTAGATTAGGAATTTGGGGTTTGTGATTTCGAAAATTATATTTGGATACTTTTGAAATTATATATTTGTGTAGATTATGAATTTTAGATATATATAATCATTAATTATGTTTAGGGTTTAGAGTTTAAGATTTATCATATGATTTTATTTTCAAATTTGTTATAAGTGTTAATAAAATATATTCATTCTAGAAATATATGTAATTATACAAACATGGTTTTTTATAACTGTTAGATTTCTTTTTCATGTAAGGGTTAGATTTAAGGATTTTAGATATAAGGGTTCGGAATGGCTTTTAAATACTTTTTGCTAATTCTGATTTAATATTTTTATTTTGGAATAAAATTTTATGGTTTATGATTTATGGTTTATGGTTTAAGTTTGGAACTTTGGATTTGCTTTTTTAGTTTAGGGTTTAGAATAAGGGTATAAGATTTTCAATGTGCTACAACTAGCTATAATTAATTTTTGGCACATGGAAAACATTTTAAGAAATCTAATTGTAGAGGAAAAAATGAGTAATTTACATTTATATCTCAACTGCCCCTTAACATATCTGAAAAAAATATAAGAGACAAAATATTTAGAAAATTCAAATGACAATTAAAATTCAAGTAACAAAACTTTGTAATAGTCACAACGGGCTTAGCCCTAGTTTATATAAAGAGAAGAAGATATTATTTTATGTAAGGGTTTTTCTGTTAGAGTTTGGTTATATAATCATCTACTATTCCATATAATATCATTTAAAATATATATTATTACGGATCATATTCTAACATTTGTGTATATTATATATTGTTATATTAATACCATATCAGTATCCACAATTTGCATAACATTGCATCTATACGGTTTATATGGTATATCCAAATATGACTTGGTTTGGTTTGGTTCAGTTCAGTTTTATTTAAAAGAGTTCCCAAACAGAATATTAAATAAGAGTATGAATTGCTAATTGCAGTTCAAATACTTCAATAAGATACATGTTTTTGAGAATACAGGCTTCAGTGTAGAGAGGCCTAGGCTCGGCCCAAGGTGGATCTGATCCATTTGTACACCAAATTCTTCCGCGGGCTTCTCTTGTTCTTCATACGGATATGTCTTCGTTTTTGTGTCTTCATGATGAGGACTCCAAATGGCTCCATTCCACTTCTTCGTGATGTGTGACTCAATTATCTATCCACCAGGATCGAGATCATGATTTTGGCCGTCGGGAAGGTCTTCATCTGCGGCCATATTCTGATGCTTCGGTTCTATCCGATTGCGGAAATCGGGCTCTTGAAGTTTTGATTGATGCTCTTGACTTGGTAGCTCTTTTGCTCAATTTTGCATCTTTTTATGTTTTGACCTATTTAGATTTCAAAACCAAAATATACAAAAAAACTAGCTTTTGGGCGGCACAAAAGCTTTTTGTTATGCTAGAAAATATATTAAAAAACCTTAATAAAAACATTTAAAATATAGATATATTGCTTGAGACTCGAGTCTCTTAAAGGCTTGCCGAAGTTCCGTCAATTCGGCACTGGAGGCTGCTTCCAGATTCGGCACTAGAGGCTGCTTCCAGATTCGCTGGATTGCTTCGTCTGCCACAGGGCCGTTGAGGTTAGATTCCTGCCTGATGGTTTGAGGTTCCAGAGTCTCCAGGAAGAGTTGATGTGTCCTTGGAGGGCAGGTGAGTTGGTCGTTGATCTTTTGCTGTTCAAAGCACACCTCGGCCAACTGTTCCTTCATTCCGACGGTGAACTGCTTTAGGGCGCCCGCAATGGCAGCTTGCAGGTCGGCAACGGTGATCAGGGTTGCGGTATCCAGGGGTAGAGTCTCCTGGCCGTCGGTATGAACACCAGTGAGTTATGTTGAGTCTTTCTCGATGGTGATGTCCTTGCTAGCTGGTGGTGGTGGCATCCTTGAGCTTTAAACGATTTTTTTGGAGATTTATTTTCTATTCTCCATATACGGCCCCAATTGTTTGAACGGAGATATCACAAATCCAAATAAGGATATTAGAGTTTAGAGTTTAGGAGAATAATATTTATTGAACAAGTCAAAACTCAAGAGAATACAAATAACCGGAAACAGGTAATAACCGGAACCGACCCGAGAGATATGGAAAGACAATAACCAACAAATGATTTAGGCCTAAACCAATACTAACCAGAACCGGGTTTTTCCGGGTCGATGATCCTCGGGTCGGTTTTTATGCCCAAACCTAAGTTACAGCATCTCCGATCCATTCAACAGCCTTTGTGTGTCTAAACATTTTTAGAAAAAAAAAAGGAAAAACAAAAAAAGCAAAGTGTCTTAAAATATGAAAGACATTTAACATTCGCAAAATGAAAGTATCTTAAAATTTTAGTGTTATTTTAAATTAATGACGCCACTAAAAGTTGATGGATGAAGATGGGTCTTAATTATGCGTTTAACCGCAACTTCAATATTTAAACCAGTCAAACCTTAAGACTTTAATTAATATCATACATGAATGAAAATTGAAATACTCCATTCTCCATATAATATATTCCACAATATCTTTAAGCATTATGAGATTATATGCTTAGTGTTTACACACATGTCTGAAACAATAGAAAAACCATCTAAAGTATACTCCATTCTCCATATAATATATTCCACAATATCTTTAAGCATTATGAGATTATATGCTTAGTGTTTACACACATGTCTGAAACAATAGAAAAACCATCTAAAGTATACTTACATTATTTGTTTTACTTATTTGGTTTCCATATAGGTATATAACCACCATTTATTTTTAAAACACATTTATTTTTAGAAAACGCCAAAAGTATTTTGATTCAACAGGCCAATGGCAATTAACATATAAACTTATCAAAATTAAATAAATTTCTTAAGAGTAAAATAAATAAATAAATTTTAGCAAGAAGAATAAATTAGAGCTCATGAAGATGGACTGGGCAAAACATCTCCGTGACCGGGAATGGTAGTACGGTTGAGTCTGAAAGACTTTCCTGTATACAAAACCTTGACGTTGAACCGTTGTTCATCCAACAGTTTCCTCAAACTCCGTTTTGCGTTTGTCCTGAACGGACAGTTAGACGCCAAAAAACCGTCGACTAAATGCAAGTACGCCTCCAAGTCATGACAGCACGCCACATCAGCGTTTGGTTTCAAGTACGGAGACATCTTCATGTCCACACGCAGCTCTGCTCCCACGTGCGAGTATGCCCATGGATTGTTCCTCTCCACCATTTCCATTATACCTCCTCTTTTTCTCTCCACTTTACGATCATGTCCCTGATTATTATTATTATTATCTGAGAATATTCCGGGAACTCTTGTCACCACGTCCTGACTATTCACTACTCGGAGAACTTTCACTCCTTTCGAATCCAGTCGTTCGGCGAACTCTCGGTTCCCGACACGAGGCCCACCAAAAGAAAACACAGATACCGGAGGTGCATGGGGAACACGCTCGGCGATATCATTAGCAGCAAGCAGCGCTATGGCGGCGCCAAGGCTGTGGCCGGTGACGCTGATGCTTAGTTCTTCGCCGGCATAGAGGTCCACAAGCCGGCTGATCTCTCCGACCAACGATTCCGCGAGGCTCGATGCATGTTGGCTATGTGTCGTGTATAGACTGTTGAATCCGCATTCCACTTTCGGTCGGGTCGGGTCGGATGGATCAGGTTTGGGCTCCGGCATCGAAACGAGATTCGGCCTGAAATTCTCTGACCATTCGAGCAACGTGGCAGTACCTCGTAGCGCAATGATGATCTCCCTCCTCCCCATCCGTTGGATCTCCATAGGATCATCGCAGACCGCCACGTACCCAACCCAACTAGTCTCCTTAGTCATCCACCGCAGATCCGGTGCTACGTCATCGATCCATTTAGGCAAACGAACGGATGAGGTGGCGTAAAGACTCTTCGTCACTTTATAAGACCCATCAGGTAACACCACGTTTCTCGGCGAACCTCCCGGGTCCGAGTGAAACGCGTGATAAGCTGCCTGTACAAACTCTCCGTACCGGACAAGCTCTCGCCGGAGATCCTCGTCTAGCGGATCCAGCAACCCGGCCCAGTTATTTAACCCGTGTAGCTCCCGCCATTTAGACCCGAGTTTATTTTTCGGTGAACGCTCCTGCGATGACTTCGAGAGAAGCCTTTGAAGCCGCTTTAAATTCTTAGGCGACATTTCGTCAACGGCGGCTTTCATCCGAGGCCAGATTCTCGCCAAATTTAAACCTCCGAGTAACGTAGACGTCGATGTTTTATCTTGACGAGAAGAAACATTGGTATCGAATTTCTCCGTAGTAGAGCTCGGGGAAATTTTAAGAACTTTTTCCAGGTTTCTGAGATGTTCTCGGTTGGTTTTTTTGGTGGGAAAAACCGAAAGTGGCTTCGTCGAGATCAAAGTTGAGGTTTGTGTACTGCAAGTTAAACGACGGCGTTTTGCGAATAAGTTGGTGTTAGGCGTAAGTGTCTGCATGTCCGTTCAGGACAATAATTTGGTATTGTCGATGGCTCTCAAATTTTGATGAGACAAGAACAGAGAGTTGATGGGGTATTTAAATGAAAACGGCGATGGTGGCTGTGACGTACGTAACTTCTATTCGTAATATTGACTAGCGTGGATTGACTTTGACTTTGTTTTCATTTGATTTGTTTTTCTGTTTTTAAGGAATATTTAAATTCTTATTGGTTGGCCATTTTCTTAGGATTTTTTGGACCGCTTCTTTTATTAGTCTTAAAAAGTTCCGTGTGTTTTCAAGAAAAGTCGTTTTATTTTTCTACACATGCAATGATTTTTTTTTTTTTTTTTTTTTTTTTTTTTAGTAGAAGTTACGTACGTCACAGCCACCATCGCCGTTTTCATTTAAATATAAAAAAGTGAAGCTAAGAAAATATAAAGAAGTGAAGCTAGATTACATCCACCAAACTGAAAATATAAAAAAGTGAAGCTAAGAAACAAAAACAAAATTAAGCGATAATCCGAACTCTTTTAGTAGTATAAAGTATAAACAAATCTGAACTAAATAAACAGACTGTTGGTGGGCCGTTTTGATGGACGAGTCAGATTTAAAACTAGTATCAGTGTGAAGTTAGATAGAGTAGATCAGTTTTGGTCTATTGTGCCGTCTTCGGAAATACTAGGATGGTTGGATTGTCGTCCTATAAAGGTATACAGTTGGTACTCGGTATAGTAGAGAAATACAAAGAAATAGTAGAGAAATACAAAGAACCCTCTTTCAAACAAAATTCAATCGACTTTTCACGTGTGCTGAAATGTTACAAAAGTGTATTTTGCACCCTTTTTTGGTAAATTTTTGTACTCCTTTTTAAGAGACGTTGGGGTACATTTTTTTTTGATAAAAATCATGTAGTACATGCAATTTTGTTTTTACATTTTTATTGGGATTTAGTATCGGATGTCCGGATCCTGCTGAAACGTTTGATTAGTCTTGAAGGTGAGCCAACCATTTGCAAAGTTGGCAAGATTAGTCTCTAGTCTCCACCTAACTGTAAAAAGGACTTTCAAACTGTTGAAATTAACTGCAAGATGAATTTGTTTCGACCTTTAACTAGTTTTTGTCTTGTACTTATTGGAAATTTTTAAATTCATCCATAACATTCTTTCTAAGAAATGATTAACGGATCAAAAAAATTCTAAACCAAACAATCAAAACAACGCGTAAAACAAATAAAGGAGGACGAAGTATACAGACGTTGACGAACTAAAAATTGGACTATGTTTATTGTTTAGTATGAGTTGGTCAACTAATTCAAATTATAATTTTTATTTGTGCCACGGTTGTTATGTACGAACTCTAGGTGTGTTATTTTTAATCAAAAGAACAAAAATTAAAGTGTGAACAGTGAAAGTGATAAAGTTATTGCAGTACGGTAGACAACCTTGTACCAGCTTACCGTGCGGTCCAAGTATGGTTTCAACTTTAAAAACAATTGCACTTCAAACAATTGTGTGAACATGAATTGTACTTTTGTACATTAACCAGTTCAGATGTTTGACGGAGACAACAAGTTCTTTTTTTTTTTCACTGAATCGTACGTTGTATTAAGTAGACCTCACAAGGAGGGAAAAGTAGCAAAAACAGAATTCAAACGGGAGGAGCTCAAAGCAAAAACAACAGAAAATCAGAACACAGAGCATAAACAAGCTCTCATTCTATAAGATCAAAAACCAGAGAGGGAAGAAACTCTGATAGAGACGAAGGGAAGCCATCGGCCTGACTGGCATTCTAATTATCACCCAACTCCATTCAAATTAGCTTTCTCCATATGAAAGAAGTTCCGCATCCAAGACGGCACTCCAGTCTCGACATACGATGATAACCGATCATCCGATGTGACACATCTCGCTATTTCGAAGGCTCCCATGTTGCATCTCCGGTCTTCAAAACTAATATCCCAACCTATTTGGTCTCTTGTCAACATAATCAGACCTGCAATATGCCCCATAAACGCCGGCCATTGAGATGGTTGGTTAAGAGCTTTGATGATCTCCATCGATGATGACGAAAAGGTAACGTTTTCTCTATGCAAATCTTTCATACATTGGAGAGCCCATTCCCAGCTCCGGATTTTAGCATCAAAGCAAGTGGAGACATTAGTATAGGAACGTCGACTATGGCAAAGGACCGTCCCTAAGCTGTCACGTAGGACCCACGAAGCACCAGATATAGCCTTGGACTGTGACCATGAGAATTCAATATTGCATTTAAAATGTCCTGTTTCAGGCGGTGACCATCGCATCACCACCGGTTCCGTTGCCGGTATTATATTCTCAACACGGTTTTGCGCCATAGACCACTGTCTTGCATCATCAAAAGCCTTTCCAACGACTTCATGTGGCTCAAACCGCTTACCCTCGAATACCATTGCATTCCTATTTTTCCATAGGACCCATAAGACCCATGGAGGAACAGAGCGAATATCCTCCGGTACATCCTTCCTCGCCATTACCCCGAATAAATTTAGGTTTTCAAATAAAGAACTGCAAAACCCATTTTCCGGGGATGGAACATTAGATAAGGCCCACACCAATCTTGCCTGTGGACACTCGAAAAGGATATGATTTATCGACTCCAACTCATGCTGACAGAGTAGACATCCCAAATCTCCCCTAATGCCTCTGGTTCTCAGCCTCTCCATCACTGCCAAGGATCCAGAGCATGCTTTCCACATAAAGACTTTGATTTTTGGAGTAGATTTTACCTTCCAACACTTCTCGTAGATGGGATACATTGATGGTTGTGCCTCGGCCTGAGTATATAGATCTTTGTGTTTGATCTTACTCATGAGATCATATCCCGTCTTCACTGTATACACCCCATTCTTCGTACCTGTCCACACAAAGGAATCTTCTCTGGAAGTATATGGCCTCTGCCTACAGATGAGCTCAATATCATCCCGATTAAAAAGCTCCCTGAGTATAGTCATATTCCAGTTCTGCCTCGTCTCATCAATAAGATCAGAGACTCGTAACTCTATGTTCATCAAGGAATGCCTTCCTCCAGGTCGACTTGGGATGCCGTCATAGAGCCAATTGTCCACCCATACCAGAGTAGCTTTCCCATTACCTATCGAGCGTCTCAGCCCTTTCCTCAAAAGTTCTCGGCCGTAGATGATGCTCCTCCACCCGTATGATGCTCCGCGACCACTAGAAGCAGACAACAGATCACCATCAGCATAGTATCGACTTTTAAAGAACCGGCTGAACAGGCTTTGGGGGTCATGCAGTAATCTCCAGGCTTGTTTGGCAAGCAAAGCTTGGTTGAAAACTTGGATATCGCGAAATCCCAAGCCCCCAGCCTTCTTTGGCAGCGTTAATTTCTCCCAGCCTACCCAATGAATCTTGCTCTTATTCTCCTCTGTACTCCACCAGTAAGTCATCATGGCACTGGTAAGATCTTTACAGAGCTTCACCGGAAGTTTAAAGCAGGTCATAGCATACATAGGCATTGCCATTGCCACCGACTTGAGTAGCACTTCTTTACCTCCCTGAGACAAGGACTTAGCATACCAACCGTTTAGTCTCTTATAACAATTTTCCTTTATGTACCCCATAAGCTGTTGTTTGTGGATCCACTTAGATACTCCGGTAATCCCAGGTACTTGCCTGTTCCACCTTCAGTGAGGATATTGGATTTGGCCTTGATCCAAGCTTTGATTTCTGCCGAGACACGTGAGCCAAAAGTAATGGCCGATTTTGAAGCATTGATTTTCTGACCCGAAACTCTTTCATAATCACTTAAGACCTCGAAAAGCTCCTGACACTGTTGATTCGTAGCTTGACATATAAACAAGCTATCATCCGCGAATAGCATGTGATTAATGGACGGACCACTAGGATGAAACTGAATACCCGTGATTCTTGCTTGACTTTCAGCTCGATTAAGCAAATGGACCAAAGCCTCCGTACATAAGACAAAGAGAAATGGAGATAAGGGGTCACCTTGACGCAAGCCACGTTTTGGTCGTATCATTCCGTACGGTTGGCCGTTTATTAGGACAGAGTACGTGACAGTCTGTACACAACTCATGATCCAGTTGATCCATATAGTTCTGAAACCCATAGCCACCAAGAGCTCTCGTAAAAACCTCCACTCCACACGATCGTATGCCTTTGACATATCAGTCGTAATGGCCATAAAACTCTCCGAAATCTCACGGT
The DNA here is from genome assembly GCA_902728155.2 of Microthlaspi erraticum. NCBI lineage: Eukaryota > Viridiplantae > Streptophyta > Magnoliopsida > Brassicales > Brassicaceae > Microthlaspi > Microthlaspi erraticum. The sequence continues at coordinate 82,454 of CACVBM020001225.1, read as the reverse complement.
GTGAACTCAGACTGTGGACTATCTCATGGGCAATTAAGATGTTATCAGAGATGAGTCTCTCCGAAACAAAAGCTGACTTCGTGGGAGACACAATTGCGGGTAGAATCTTCTTCAGTCGAGATGTGAGATCTTAGACAAGATCTTGTATAACACCGTACAAAGGCTAATAGGTCTGAGATCCGTCATTCGTCGAGGTGTACTAATCTTTGGAATGAGGGTGATATACGTATGGTTCCATTCGTCTTGTATCTTTCCACATCTAAAAAAACGGCGCACATCCTCAAACAGCTGATGCTTCACAATCTCCCAATACTTTTTATAGAAGAATCCAGTCATTCCATCATGGCCCGGTGTTTTCTCGCTCTCGATAGAAAAAACAGCTAAGCGGACTTCTTCCAAAGTTACATCACATATAAGCCCAGCATTCATTGCGTCTGTCACTCTAGGGAGAAAATCTGAGAAGATCTCAGTGAAAGACGTCGGGGAAGAAGTCTTAAACAAATCGGAGAAATACCGCACTGCCACTTCACTCTTATCCCGATTAGAAAACTGTTCTCTTTCGTGCTCATCAAGTAAAAACTGCAACGAGTTTTTAGCTCTCGTAGATTTCACAGAAGCTTGAAAGAACTTTGTATTCCTATCTCCTTCCCTCAACCACTTCTCTCGAGATTTCTGTCTCCAGAAGATTTCCTCGTCACAATAAGCTATAGCTAGCTCGATTTTGATCTCAGCAATTCTCGTAAACCATGGATATCGCTCCTCTTCTTCCTCTTCCAGTTCTTCTCGTAGCTTTGTGATCCTTGTCAAAGAATTTGACCCATTTTGCTCTTTCCATCCACTAATTGCTCTCCGGCAGTTAACAATACGTGTTAGACTTGTCCCCAAGTGAGATGAACTTCCACTCTCCCAAGCATTTTTGACAACAGTTGAAAAATTAGGGTCTAGGGCCCATCTCTTATAAAACATGAACTGACCACGAAATGGTTCGTTCTCTCCCATAAACTTGACCAACACAGGTCTGTGATCAGATGGATACCTCTAAAGGAACCATTGATGTCCACTGGGGAACATCGATAACCACGACGGGTTAGCAACACATCGATCCAAGCAACATTTGATGGTTTGCTTGTTTCTAACTCCTCTCCACGTAAACTTATTCCCTGTGCTCCCCAGCTCCTTCATGTCACAGTTTTGCAGAAAAGTCTGAAACTGTCTAAAACTAGACAAATGCCTCACTTTACCACCAATCTTCTCGTCATTAGATAAAATCTCATTGAAATCACCTATCATACACCAAGCGTCCTTCCGACTAGAGCCAAATCTAGTCACTCGTTCCCAAACTTCAGCTCGAAACTTTGGATTCGGATTCCCATATATGCATGAGAGAAACCAAACCCGACCACCACTTGTAATCTTCATATCCAGAACATTTTTATCTTCTAGAAGGACTACAACATCCAAATTTTCCTTCCAAAAGATAGCAAGACCACCACTAAGACCATCAGGTTCAATTGTGCGAAACCATTTGTATCCTAGTGCAACATGTAACTCTGCCAGAACTTCCAACTTGTTTTTTGTCTCCATCAGGAACAAAATATCAGGGAAATGCACCCGGCACATTTCCTTGATACAATCGATTGTCACGGGATTCCCAACTCCGCGACAATTCCAGCTCAAGATACCTATTTGATCTTCGGCAGATCAATTGGATCCACTCTTGTTTGGTCTCTCTTAATACACTTGGCTGAGACCTCTCCAACTTCTTCTGCCTTCTTTTTACTGTGACTAGACTCCTGCTGGCCAGAGCTCTGTTGTTGCTCTGTATCATTGAGATTGTTAGTACCGTCCCCTTTCTGCGACTTCCTAGTAACTGATTGGGGTCGTCTGCGATACTTCTTCTTCTTTCCTGTCCCTGTCCCGGAAGATCTAGCACCAGAAGTGCCAACCCTAAAACCCGTAGAACAGTCAGCAAAGGAAGATTCAGTTGATGCTGCCAACTCCATACTACGGAGCAATTCTAGATTGGAGCGTCCTCCAGAGAGCTGAGCGTCTCTCATCAATCTATCCCCTCGCTCTGCAGAAACATTCTGCTCCGGAAAGTGGAATACTAGTCCTTTCCCTTTATTGACATCTGTAGAGAAGATTGGGGCTGGTTCAAGACGTAACAGAGTCTTTTGTCCTAATGTATCTCCTTCCAAATCCAAGATAGACTAATTCACTCTCAACTCCCTTGCTTTCTTCTCAGCCGGGTCCACCACCTGGAGATATTGCCTGGCTACTTCTAGCACTTCATTAGCTATCTTCCACTTGCCTGTGTTAGAACACCAAACAGAGGATCATCTGGTAGCAGCCGCGGGGTCTGAACCACTATAGCTGCCGGTACAATTGCCTTAGCGGGAGCTGGCTTTGCGACAAGGTTACTCCGTCGAGCCGGATTCTCAGGGCATCTAGACTTATCATGTGTCAACCTTAGACACTGGAAGCATCGTTTCCGGATTCTTTCATACTCAAATGTCACCGTAACTACATCTCCTTCCGGTAATTCCACTGTCTTGAAGTTACGAAGCGGTTTTGAGGTGTCAAAGAGGACCCTTGCTCTTACATACCTCTGGCTTTGGGGCTTTTCTGGATCAAATGCTACTTCAATCACTTGTCCAATTACCTCTGCGATGTCTGTGATTGTGGCTTCAGTATAGTAGTTCACCGGCACCTCATATAATCGCACCCAAACTGGGAGGATCGTTAGGTAATCATCAGGCGGTTTTTCAACCCATCTCTATAACGTGACACACCACTCATCCTGTGTGTATACGCCAACTTTCAAGACCTTCTTGAGATCCTCCTCATACTTAAAGAAAAACTGAAAACTATCTTTCGTGAGCGCTACTCCATGTACTCTATCAAAACAGTTAAAAGCCCTCGGGAGATCCCATATGAGGCTTTTCATGTTTTGATTCTCCGGGTTAAGCATCTTTCCCATGATGCTCATCTTGTTCCTTTCAGTAGAACAATATCTCTGGTGGATGGGGAGCTTAAAGGGCCTGTCTCCTTCTATGGTCATTGATTGTAGAGCTTTGTTAAGATCCATCTCCATCAATCGTAGACGAAACTTTGTCAAGATGATCAGAAACCAAGCGAGAAGACCTCAGAGATCTTGACGGCGGCTCCTCTTCTTACAGAATTAGGGTAAAACTTGTTCGAGAAACTTCGAAACTTGCCAAAAAAGCAAAGGTGAAATATGAAAACTTTCTGAAACTGGAAGAAAAAGAGAATATCTTCAGCTCGACTTGCCTAAAACGATAGGATTGAAACCCTCTCAATGGGATAGAGAGACCTAAGCCTTACAAAGGAAAAAAGGCGCTGGTAACGTGGAGACAACAAGTTCAGATGTAACTTTTTTACATTACATTTTATAATTATACTAGGAGGTGATCCGCGCTTCGCGCGGGAATTTATATTATTGTGTTAATTTTATTCTTTTTCCGCAAATTTAGTTTATTTCTATTGTTTATTATTGTTTCAAAAATATTACACATATTAATTAAAAATAATTAGAATGCAAAATTAACGTACTGTCTTGTCCATTGTATCCCATTTCGTTCATTTTCATCATGTCCGTTCTTTCTCGTCTCATCCGTCCGTCTGTCCGTCTTGTCCTTCTGTTCCTTTCCATTTTGTTATGTCCCATCATGTTCCTTCCATTTCTTCTCGTCCCGTTCCCTAAATATAACTAAGGATAGACAAAATTCCCGTATAGTCTCATCCCGTCCCATTTCATTCCTTCTCATCTTGTCCCGTTCTTTCTCCGTCCCATTCCGTCTTGTCCGCCCTATCGAGTCCCATCCTATCTGTTATATTTTTTTTTCTGTTTTGTCTTGTCTCTGTCCGGTCCCTAAATATAATTAGGGGTAGGTGAAATTTATGTCCCGTCCCTTCTCGTCCCATTATGTCCCTTTCATCCCGTCCCGTCCAATCCCATCTCATTCCATTTTTTCATCTCGTCATGTCTAATTTGTCTGTCTCGTCTCGTCCAGTCTTATCCCATTTCTCTCGTTATGTTTTTTCCGTCTCATTATGTCCGGTCTCGTCTCATTTCATCCCAAAATAGTTAAAAAAATCATGGTTCTTTATATAATATCTTGACATCAATGTAAATTATATAATCTAACAAAAATAAATTTACTAAATAATAAGTTTTTGTAGATCTATATATAGTATTTTTTTTTTAAATGACTTTTCATATTCTTGTTAAATTGAACTTATTATAGCAATGAATGCTAATTATTATGAAATTAAAATATTAAAAAGAAAAAATATAATAAATTAAATAAGATGATGACATGGCAAAATGGAGAATTTAGAAGCAACCAGAAGAGAGGAACATGAACTTTATATAAATAGATATAAATAAGACATCTTGATGCACATAAATATTTAGATATATTCAGATTATTTATATGATTATTTTGATAATTTCAGATTATTTTTTTATGGTTTTTTTGGTTTTGAGATTCGTCATAGGTCCCACATATGTACGGGAAATATAATTTAGTATTTTACAATTTCTGGAATATTCTTATTCTTAGTTTTTTGTGGTATGATTCATTCTAAACTATTTTATTTTAGAGAAAACGATTCAATTTGAATATACATAACCTTGCTCAAATCCCTAATATATTGAAAGAGAAGACAAATATAAAAGAAACATTTCATTCATGTGTTATTATCAAAAATGTCATGCTGATGTGTCATCACATGGTTCACTTTCAAGGGTTTTTTTACTTAAGGGATCATTTACTAGACTATTTACATAATATGCCATTGAATTAGTTTGGTTAGAGAATAGTTTATATCAATTATTTATACAAATTTCAGCATTTAGTCATAAAGATATTCTCATTCTTTCCATATTTTATCAAATAAATCAAATTAATTGTTTACTTAAATTCTATATTTTTCTCTCATTTTTTTCTTAGACTAAATTTTATAAAGATAATTATATTATCACATAACCCATATAAAAAAATGTACACAAATACTAATTTGAATTTTTAAAAACAGATATCAATTACTAAAATGATGAAAATAATAAGTATATCATCAAAGTCAAGTCTCACACTGGAAATGAACTAATGTGATAGTTCATAAGAGTATTATAAAAATGATCAAAATAATAAGAAATCATAAGACATGGAAGCTTAATTCAATAAGCATCCAAATATATCAGTATATTTGATTTCATATTGTTTTTAATAAAATTAATTAAAACAAATAAAATTTACATTATTATAAATACTTCACAGTGAAAAAGTTGAAAATATTTATATTAAGATATTAAAATATTTGAAATTGTTTAACTTGATTAAAAAGTGAAATTTGTTTTTATCAAAAATTTGAATATTAAAAAATTTCTAACTTATTTTATGAAATACATGAAGTATAGTTGTTTTAAAGAATAATGTTTTATTTTCATTTTTTTGTTCTTTTAAAATATCTTACTATATTATACTCATTTAAGTTTTATATATGTTTAAATCTATCATGTTTAATATGTGGTCGATGCTTTTTATTCATCTTTTTTTTTAAATGTTTTAAAATGCTTAATTTGTAAATCTTAAACGAAGATAAGAACCAACAAATTAGTTAAGGTAGTTAAATAGACATTTTTCAAATAAAAATAAAAATTTAAAACCATCATCCCGCGCAGGGCGTGGGTCAATCCTAGTAGATTTTATTTTGGTGACTTTTCAAGTATATGGATGTATTTATACTTGTTTGACGTGAGAGTTTTTGTTGTAAAATAATTTATTTTGAGGTTTTTTTGCACAAAATGTTTTCCTTTTAAAGACATATGATTAATGCCACGTCATGGATATAGGCAAAGGCTATATTGCGGGTGACTATTGAGGTGAGTGGATTGACTTACATTTATTTGAGGTGAGGGTTTTTCTTGCAAAGATAATATAGTTTGAGGTTTTTTTTTCACAAAACCATTTTCTTTAAACTTCTCTCTCATTAAGAAATAAAAAATCTTGTCTTCAAAAGTATCAATGAAGAATATTCAACTCTAAATCAGTTGGAATCAAAATCAAAATTATTGTTGTTATAGTGGTCTGAGACAAAAACAAAACTGAAAAAAAAACAATTTAAATAGAAAAAAATAGAAAACAATTATCGAGCAACTAACTAATATTAACGGACTGATATCATAATTTTAAATAGTTTAATTTTCAATTTTTTGTTCGTTTAAAAACTTAAAACTGTATTAAAAAAATCATCATTTGAAATCTCTTAAATAGAATAATAAAAGTTTAACAAATTATTCAGTCCATCAGATTTAGACACGTGTAAGTCTTCCTATTTTAGATAAAAATAAAAAGAAAACAAATTAACTCATTTTTCAAATCATGAATTAAAAAAATGTCAATTATAATAAAATATAACAAGATCACCAATATTTTTTTATTTAGAGATTTATAATCGGGATCAAATTTTGTTTAATATTTTTTCATGATTTATTTCAAAATCTTATAATAAACCCACGTATATGTAGGGTCTAATCTAATATTGAATGAAACTGAAGCTACATTATTCTCGATAGATAGTCATGTTCATACCTTGTTTATGACTCAAAATTATGTTTAATAGTTTGATGAAACCTAGATTATAGATATCAGATTAAACTAGTTTGTACAAGACTTCCAAATTAATTCAATTTTTTAAAGATTAACTTTAAAAAGGATAGATTACTACTTTAAAATTAAAAAAAAAAATCAAATAGAAAATATATATTTATCAAGAACAAAAATAAAACAATAGAAAAAAAAGTATTTTTGTGTCTCGATTTTCAAAAAGTATTTTTTTTGTATCAATTTTAAATTTTAAATATTAAATAGTAAATTTCAAAACTACATATTTTTGTGTGTCAATTTCAAAACAACACTTTTAAGCTATTTATTTTGCAAATATACACTTTTTCATTGAAAAAAAGGAATCTAAAACCTAAAATCTACCATAAACCCTTACTTTCAAATCCTAAATCCCAAAATCTAAACGGTATTAAAGGATTAGTAACCCAAATTTATATATTAAGAAAATATATATTTTTTGAATAGATAGATATTTTTGAAAATTGTAACACTAGAGGTGTAGTTTTGAAAAATGACACCCCAACATGTCTATTTCTTAAAATCTCTAAAATTTATAAAAATTGAGGCTAAATGCCTCTAAGAGCGTCCACCTATAATTTCAAAATGCGATGTTATTGGTCCACATAAATATTTCCAAAATAAGAAAATTTCCAAAATTTAAATAACCAATAGTATCATTCCACATCAATATATAAAATAATTTAAATCTGTAATTAATTAATAACCTTTTTATTTTTCATTTTTAATTCAAAAATACTATTTATGTTGTATTAAAGAGTTTATAAAATAAATAAATTCTATTTTCTTCTAATACTAACAAAACAAAACTAAATTATTCTTTATAAAAATTGAATTAACTCAAATATATATGACAAAAATTAAAATATAACCGGTTGTATATTAAAAACTCCACAATTCTAAAAAAAAAAAAAATTTCTTCAATTTTTGTTAAAACTTCAGTTGATTTAGTAACTAGACTTGAAAGATTTATATAAAAATAATTGTAAAACTACAAAATTAGTCCCAAAGTCAGGCGAAACTCTTCCAAGGTTTGGTTCCACGCGTATGCATGGAAGGTTCAATGCCGGCCAAAGATTATTCCCTTTATCTAGAAAATTATATGTAACATCTGTAAACCAAATAATTGATTTTTGTAAGGGGTGTTGAGCGACACCGGTCATTGGAAATCACATCCGATTCGATTTAAGTTGCTGGTTCGGCCGTTTTTGGGCGAGAAAAGCCCTAATCGCGTAAATAGAAGAGAGCAGCCGCATTTTTTAGCACAGTTTTCGAGACTGAGTTTCCAGAGAGGAGAGGAGGCGATTTTGTGGAGAAAATCCGAGTTTTAAAGGCAGATTGAAGTGCGGTTTGTCGTTCTTCTTTCCCCTTTTCAATCTGTTCTAGAGGTGACTGTGTGACCGTAGGCTCGTGATTGCTAGAAAACTGTTTGATTGCTTATGTTCTTGATGAGTTCATGTTGATTTGGTTTTAATCATGATAATTGGTGTTAACTGCTGTTAATCTTGTGTTTTCGCAATCTTTCGTTGCTTTGGGAGCTTTGACTGCGAGACGGTATCGAGTGACACCATGGGAGTGTCGGTCGACACGGCGACACTATTTGGTGTTGATTGACACTATAATTTGGTATGGGTGGACCCAGATGAGAGTGTGGAGTCAAGTGGAGTGGCCTTGATTCACACCGTCAGGGGGTGACGATCTAGGTGTGCAACGAGCACGTTGTGCGCAGTTAGTGGGGGTGAATTGTAACATCCCGATTTGTGATAAATGAGGAGAGGCTTAAGAGAATTGATTTGGCTACCTATGTCAATAAAGTGCAGTTACCTTTTCAGTCAATGGTCCATAAGTAAATTTAGAGTTAAGCGTGCTTGGGCTGGAGTAGTGGAAGGATGAATGATCTTCCGGGAAGTGATTTTCGAAACCGTGTAAGCGAGGCCAAAATATGGGGGAAGGCCGGGTGTTGATTGCAAGGATAGTAAACAAGTAATTAGAGCAAATCAAAATAATGGCACCGGCCGTCAGACAGGGGTGAGGCCCACAGGCCGAGAGAGGGCGGGGGTGACTCAGCGGGATGAGTGGTCGGGGCGTTATAGACACCAGGGGGTGTCACTCGATAGCACAGCTGTTTCTGCGTTTTGCTGTTGTGATTTATGTGCTGCTGTTTACTGTTTATTGTCTAGTAAATTGTGTAATTGGCCTGTACACGGAAGTCTCACTAAGTATTTTTGAAATATTTATGCATCTCTTTTCTCTATGTGATGCATTTAAAAGAATTGCGTGGTTGCGAAATCAAGCTGGAAGAAGGGAATGATAGGAAATGATTTATTGTTTGAGTTGTTAATTGAACCTGGTGTTTTGGTTACTAGAATTTTATATTTTTGAATCATTTTTTGAATGATTTGATTATTTAATTTAATTGATTTATTTTAAGACTTTTGCTGAAATTGATTTAGTTATTAAATAAAGATCAAGCTTGGTTGTTTCATTATAACTGGTTGTATCTCGGTTAATGGTGGATTACACAGTCGAGGGATCTAGTAGACCCTCTATGTACGAGATGTGGTCTGGCGGAGGAGTCTATTAACCATGCCATTTTTGAGTGCCCACCGGCAATTCATGTATGGGTGTTGTCACTAATACCGATATGGTTTCTGGGTGCTGCATAATTTTCTAATGTAGCTCATATTCTAGCATTTGCCAAAGGATGATAAGATGTTAACGTTCCCATGATTGATGTGGTATATTTGGAAAGCTAGGAACGACAAAATGTTTTCCAATTTGAATTGGGATCCCCGAGACATTATTATCCTAGCAGAAACATAAGCAGTAGCTTGGGAGACAGCCCAAAATCAAGAGGTTTTGATGGAGGTGCGGCCTTGCATACGGAATCCCCACCAGATGACAGAATGGGGTGTTATATGTCAAGTTGATGAATCATGTAAAGAGGATGTTAACCGGGCGGGATTGGGATGGTACTATTACAATACCCATATTGGGGAATGGTTGATGGGTGATATACCTCTAATTTACCTACTTTTTATACTGTTTTAGCATTGTTTTCTAATGGTTTTTGGCAGGTTTTCTATCTAAAAAGGTAGTTTTACTGTGTTTATAGTGTCTAGAGTCTAAACAGGTGAAATGATGCATTTTGGAGCAAAACCATAGGATTTGCACTTCAAGCCGCTCCATGCACAAGCACCAACTTTAAGAGGGCCCAGAAAAAGATCTACTCAATGGATTTCATCAAGACCAGTTCCCTGCGTGCTCTGATTGAGTTAACTTTCCAACGCAACTGGAACGGCCTAATTTGGATGAGTAGAAAAGGAGTTACAACCAAAAGAGTGGAGACTGTCCAGACGGCTCTATCGAGAAAACAGCGCCCAACCGCGCAGTCCGGCTGGCCGAGGAACGCATGTTCCGCGCTCGGCCAAAACTGTGTCCGTCCGTCTGAAGTCTCGGCCAAAGTCCAAAACCACTCGGCCGATCACGCATCACGACCCGGGAAACTCAAGCCCGCGGTCGGCCACGCCACAACCGCCTACGCCACGCCGCGCACGATCATGCCGCGCAAGCCGGGAAGTAATGCCTCGCGGCCGCGCAACTCGTCTCACGTACTCGGCCACGACCCGACTGTCCGGCCGATCATCCCGCGGCCGTCCCGAAGCCCGTTTGAAGCCCGATTTCATATTTTCAAGGCCCGGCTTAACCCTAAGCCGCCTCAAAAGACCTAGCACTATATATATAGCTTTTTAGCCTCTTGTGAAAAGAGAGCCGCCTTGTATTTCGATTTCATACTTAAGTTTTATTGCAATCATGTTTTCTTCATCTCTTTGTGTTTTTGCTTTGATTATGTCTGAGTAATTCACTAGTTAGGTTGTGAGATCTATCAAAGAGTTCATGGTTTGATAGGTTGTTAGAAGTCACATAGGGTTTATCATATCGCATCTTCGCCTCTGCTTGAATTCATTGCTGCTTGCTTTTCTGATCAACTAGCATCAGATCTTAGGTTTCATATACTCTCCAAAAGCTTGCTATATAACCTGAACTAAGTATTTGGTGAGCAAAACTTCATAGACTGCGAAAGTTGATCTATGCGGGGTTGTGAACAATTGGGTCTTGAACGAACTATTGCTTGATTTAATCACCTAGGGACATACCAAAAGTTTAGCGACTAGGTAGATTAACAAAGGGGTCGGAGCCTCGACAGTGGAAAGATCATACAATCGTGACCTGAGTTCTAGATAGCGCAAACCCTAGCGAACCTTCTAATATCTTGTTAACCTTGAATCTCTGCGAGTTTCTCATTGCCTAGCGTTTCCCTCTATTGATTTTCATAAACCGTTTAATCTGCTGTTGATTTGCTTTGTTACACAATGAAAACCCTAAATCATACTTGTTTTCTAGCTATATTAGACTTGCAATACTCGAAGTGTACTTATCTGCTCCTTGTGTTCGATACCCGTTTACTACTTTGATCTGTGCACTTGCAGAATCAGGGATAGGAAAAGGGAAGACCTGATCCCGCGATCAATGGGGGCAAGCAATCTAAGAAGGGGTCTCACAACTCTACAAACAGAACTATATGCACTAGTATGAGCTATGCAGAGCATGTTGGTTAGACAAAATTGGTCATGAAATTCGAGACACTGTTCGGAGTTGATGTAGATGGTGTCTAGACCTGAAGAGTGGCATGCTTTCTCAATCTTGCTGGAGGAAGTCACAAAGTGCAGGAACATGTTCACGTCATTTTCCATTGATTACATTCCAAAGTTGAAAAACAACAAGGCAGACATGCTAGCATGGTGTGCTCGAGATCGCTTTCATGATACATACTATGTAAACTCTTTTAACATCTGTAAACTAAAAATTGGGAATTTCGTTGGTTCAATTTAAGTGAATTGGTTTGGACCGGTTTAGTGGAGAAAACCCTAAAATAACGTTTAAAAGGGAGCAGCCGTCTTCTCGTTGGAGAATTTTCGAGTTCAGAGGCTGCAGAGGAGAAAAGTCAAGTTTTTGGAGAGATTTTCGAGTTTTGATGTTGGATTGGAGTTCTGTTCATCGTTGTGCATCTTTCTCTCTTCCTTTTTTCCCTTGTTGAACCCTTTTGAGGTGAGTGCATGATTGTGGGTTCGCAATTCACTAGATCCGGATTGATTGAATGTTCTTCTTGAGGTGTTCTTATGATATGAGGATTATGTGATGATGTTTGGGTGATTTTTGTGTTAATTATGTGTTTCTGTGCGATTTGTTGTCATCATTGTCGACGTGAACATCCCTCTTGGGTGATTCTGTTCATGGAGTATGAGCCACCAGCATACCCAGATCAAGAGGAATCAAAGCCGCCAGTCAAGAAAAAACCAATGGAGTATGTCATAATTGGAGATGGTACTGAACCACCAAAGAAGTCCATGTCAGAATAGAACCAGGAACTCAGGAGGAAGTGGAGAAGCCACCTGAAGAACCAAGAGTGTATGAGCCAAAGATCCCATACAGAAATGTTCTTTCTCAACCCAAGAAGGAGAAGGAGCAAGCAAAGCTCAAGGATCTTGTTAGCCAACTTTCAGTAAGGTTGCCTTTCATTGATGCCTGCCAGATAATTCCATCTCTCAGGAAAATATATGAAAGCCATACTCACAAGCAATGTAAGTCTTGAAGAAGGAGCAATGATGATTACAAAGGAGTGTAGCGCCATACTTCAGAATCGCATGCCAGAGAAGCTGAACGACCCAGGAAGTTTTGTTTTGTCTTGCAAGATCGGTTCTACACACTTCCATAGAGCACTTTGTGATTTGGGTTCAAGTGTGAACCTAATGCCTTACTCAGTGGCCAAGCTATTGGGCATCACTGACTTCAAACCTACAAAGATATCTCTAGTCTTTGCAGACAGATCTGTTCGCCGCCCTGTTGGTGTTATTATGGATGTTCCAATCATGGTTGGAGATTGCTACATCCCTGCTGATTTTGTAGTTCTTGAGCTGGAACACCAACCTAAAGACCCTCTTATCTTGGGAAGGCCATTCCTAGCTACTGCAGGAGCTATAATAGATGTCAAGAATGGAAAGATTGACTTGCATCTTGGAGATATAGTGATGAATTTCGAAGTAAACAAGTCTATGGAGAAGTCAACTGTAGATGGTCAAGCTTTTTGGATTGGAGAGCTCGCAGAGACAAGAGAAGAAGTGCTGGATGAACTCCTTCTTATTGATCCCTTAGAGCTAGCTTTGACAAAGGCTGAGACTGAGTATGAATACATGGAAAGAGAAGCTCAGTGCTTAGTCAAGTTCATGGATTCCAAGGAAGCTTATAAACCCTAAACCCTAAACCCTAAACCCCAACCTAAAGGAAGTTGTCAAGAAGGAGATAATGAAGCTATTGAAAGGCTGGAGTGATTTATCCAATATCAGATAGTGCATGGGTCAGCCCTGTACATGTCGTGCCAAAGAAAGGAGGGATCACAGTCATCAAGAATGAACATGATGAGCTCATTCCAACAAGAACAATCACTGGACACAGAATGTGTGTCGACTACAGGAAAGCTGAACTCCTCCACGCGCAAGGACCACTACCCCTTGCCATTCATAGATCAGATGCTTGAGCGCCTTGCCAATCATCAATACTACTGTTTCTTGGATGGATACTCAGGATTTTTCCAAATTCCAATCCACCCAGATGATCAGGAGAAGACTACATTCACTTGTCCCTATGGCACATATGCTTATAGGAGAATGCCTTTTGGATTGTGCAATGCTCCAGCTACATTCCAAAGGTGTATGATGTCCATATTCACAGATCTCATAGAAGAGATTATGGAGGTTTTCATGGATGATTTCTCAGTATATGGTTCTTCCTTTGAATCATGTTTGGGAAATCTTGGAAGAGTGCTACAGAGATGTGAAGACAAGCACCTAGTTCTAAATTGGGAGAAGTGCCACTTTATGGTTAGAGATGGAATAGTGCTTGGACATAGAATCTCAGAGAGAGGCATAGAAGTTGATAAGGCCAAGATTGAAGTAATGACAAACCTTCAGCCGCCCAAGACAGTCAAAGATATCAGAAGCTTCCTAGGACATGCTGGGTTCTACAGGAGGTTCATTAAAGATTTCTCACAGATAGCAAGGCCGCTAACACGCCTATTATGCAAGGATATTAACTTTGAGTTCACAGAGGAGTGTCACAAGGCTTTCACTAAGATCAAAGATGCATTGGTCAGTGCGCCAGTGGTTCAACCTCCAAACTGGGAACTACCTTTTGAGATAATGTGTGATGCAAGTGATTATGCAGTAGGAGCAGTGCTTGGACAAAGAAAAGACAAGAAGCTACATGTGATCTACTATGCCAGCAGAACACTTGATGAGGCACAATGCAAGTATGCCACAACAGAAAAGGAGCTTCTTGCTATTGTCTTTGCATTTGAAATTTCGATCATACTTGGTGGGATCGAAAGTTATAGTTCATTCTGATCATGCAGCATTAAGGTATCTTTATCTAAGAAAGATGCCAAGCCAAGATTGTTGAGATGGATACTACTATTGCAAGAATTTGATCTTGAGATCAAGGATAGAAGAGGAGCAGATAATGGAGTAGCTGATCATCTTTCAAGGATGAGAGTTGAAGAAAATCTACCCTTGATGATAGGCTACCTGAAGAAACAGTTTATGCAGCTGAAGCTAGCAATAAGCATGGACAACTAGGCCATCACAGGCCAGGAACAAAGATCTCATCATCAAACACACCATGGTTTCGCCACATAGCAAACTTCCTTGCAGCTGAATACCCACCACCAAACTTCTTTGGCTACAGAAAGAAGAAATTTCTGCGTGATGTAAGAAGGTACTACTGGGATGAACCTTACTTATACAAGAAATGTTCAGATGGAATGTTTAGAAGATGCATACCTGAGGAAGAGGTAGAAGGAATATTGTTTGCTTGTCATAGTTCTAGCTATGCAGGCACTTTGCCACTTACAAGACAGTATCCAAGGTCCTACAAGCTGGATTTTGGTGGCCAACTATGTTTAAGGATGCTCATGCATTCATATCAAGATGTGATGCTTGCCAAAGAATGGGAAATATAAGCAAGAGGAATGAGATGCCACAGAACTTTATACTAGAAGTTGAAGTTTTTGATGTTTGGGGCATTGACTTTATGGGACCCTTCCCAACCTCTTTTGGTGACCAATACATTCTAGTGGCAGTTGATTATGTCTCCAAATGGGTGGAAGCCATTGCCAGCCCTACTAATGACGCACAAGTGGTCATCAAGATGTTTAAATCCATCATTTTTCCAAGGTTTGGAGTGCCTAGGATAGTCATAAGTGATGGAGGTTCACATTTCATCAACAGAATCTTTGCCAACCTTTTGAAGAAGCATGGAGTCACTCACAAAGTTGCCTCTCCTTACCACCCCAAACTAGTGGACAAGTTGAGATCTCAAACAGAGAACTCAAGAGCATACTTCAGAAGACAACAGGCAAGACAAGAAAGGATTGGAGTGCCAAACTAGATGATGCTCTATGGGCATACCGCACTGCCTTCAAAACACCACTTGGTACCACCCCCTTTCATCTTGTTTATGGTAAAGCATGTCATTTACCTGTGGAGCTGGAGTACAAAGCAGCTTGGGCTATTAAGGAGTTGAACTTCAACCTAAAGACAGCAGGAGAAAGAAGATTGATTCAGCTAAATGAGCTTGATGAGATTAGGCATCTGGCTTATGAGAATTCAAAGATCTATAAGGAGAGAACCAAAGCTTTCCATGACCGCAAGATCATCCCAAAGAACTTTGCGCCAAACGACCAAGTTCTACTATTCAACTCAAGGTTGAAACTCTTTCCAGGAAAGCTTCGCTCAAGATGGTCAGGACCATTCAGGATTAAAGAAGTTCGCCCCTATGGAGCAGTGGTACTATGGGACCCAATGGGAGGAGACTTTACAGTCAATGGACAAAGGTTAAAACCTTACCTAGCCTCCACCACCATACCACAGGAGACCACACTGGCTCTTGGCGATCCACCAGATCCTTAAGGAAGTGCCATACAGTCAAGCTAATGACTTTAAACAAAGCGCTGAATGGGAGGCAACCCATTGAAGGTCATTTCTTTTCATTTTCTTTCTTTAATTTTCTTTTTTTTGAATATTACCTCTCACCTTAATGTGATTTGCTTTCACCGGGACGGTGCAAGTTAAGTCTGGGGGGAGTTTTATTGTGTTACTAATGCATTTTTCTTTCTTTTCTTATGTTTTATTCACTTTGTTTCATGTTTTTCAAAAAGTTTTATTGAGTCAAAAACCAGTCCGGAAGTTATGAACTTGCTTTGAGAATTGAGAGTGTTATGCTAACAATCCATGACCCTAGAGCAGAAACCAGCTAAAGGCACAAGCCTAACAGAAGCTCTTACAGTGGATCGACATGCTAGCTCAGCAAAATTTCTAAGGTAACCAAGCAATCTAGAGTTAACCTCACCCTTAATCAATCTTAATTACTCTTGTCAAGGGGGTTGGCATACATGTCGACAGTTCCTTGCTTGATTTTCAATGAGATTTGTCTAATCTTTAAAGAGTTCTCCTCTCTCTCCCATCCCAAATGGTAAGTAATGTTTATGAGAAAAAGCTCAAAGAGCACAAGGAAAACAAGTAAGCATGAGGAATGCATATGTCTGTACCTTCATGTCTTATGGAATACCTTAGTCAAACAAGGAACAAGCTAAAGACTTATCCTGTGGTTGAAAGAAGGGTCAATAGAAAAAATAAAATGATACCCTAGAAAAGTAGGGATAAATTGACCTTTCAAAGTTCTGATGTGAGAAAGAGAGAGGAAAAGAACTCATTGCACTTAAAGACAATCTTGGAGAGGATCAAGTGGGTAAGAACAAGTTCAATTGATCGATGTCCCCTTGATAAAGAATTCACGCTTTAAATTTATGCAAGAGGTTAGCAATAGAGAGTTTGGATTGCTGGATGAGACTAGTTGGGTTGGTATTGTTCGCTAAACTTGCAGGGTGTATGTGAAGCTAACCTTATGTTGTCTATGTTCATAGTGGAATACAGGAAAGGAACCTTTCACAGGATATTCAAAAGAGCAAGGGAGCTTCCACGTTTTCAAACCTCTTTCACGGATTTAGATTCTTTTTGCTTGAGGACAAGCAAAGATCTAAGTCTGGGGGAGTTGATATACCTCTAATTTACCACTTTTTATACTGTTTTAGCATTGTTTTCTAATGGTTTTTGGCAGGTTTTCTATCTAAAAAGGTAGTTTTACTGTGTTTATAGTGTCTAGAGTCTAAACAGGTGAAATGATGCATTTTGGAGCAAAACCATAGGATTTGCACTTCAAGCCGCTCCATGCACAAGCACCAACTTTAAGAGGGCCCAGAAAAAGATCTACTCAATGGATTTCATCAAGACCAGTTCCCTGCGTGCTCTGATTGAGTTAACTTTCCAACGCAACTGGAACGGCCTAATTTGGATGAGTAGAAAAGGAGTTACAACCAAAAGAGTGAAGACTGTCCAGACGGCTCTATCGAGAACAGCGCCCAACCGCGCAGTCCGGCTGGCCGAGGAACGATGTTCCGCGCTCGGCCAAAGTGTCCGTCCGTCTGAAGTCTCGGCCAAAGTCCAAAACCGACTCGGCCGATCACGCATCACGACCCGGGAAACTCAAGCCCGCGGTCGGCCACGCCACAACCGCCACGCCACGCCGCGCACGATCACGCCGCGCGAGCCGGGAAGAACGCCTCGCGGCCGCGCAACTCGTCTCACCACCGCCGCACGACCGTTCCGACTCGGCCACGACCCGACTGTCCGGCCGATCGTCCCGACCGACCGTCCCAACGCCGCGGTCGACCCGAAGCCCGTTTTGAAGCCCGATTTCATATTTTCAAGCCCGGCTTAACCCTAAGCCGCCTCAAAAGACCTAGCACTATATATATAGCTTTTTAGCCTCTTGTGAAAAGAGAGCCGCCCTTGTATTCGATTTCATACTTTGAGTTTTATTGCAATCATGTTTTCTTCATCTCTTGTGTTTTTGCTTTGATTATGTCTGAGTAATTCACTAGTTAGGTTGTGAGATCTATCAAAGAGTTCATGGTTTGATAGGTTGTTAGAAGTCACATAGGGTTTATTATATCGCATCTTCGCCTCTGCTTGAATTCATTGCTGCTTGCTTTTCTGATCAACTAGCATCAGATCTTAGGTTTCATATACTCTCCAAAAGCTTGCTATATAACCTGAACTAAGTATTTGGTGAGCAAAACTTCATAGACTGCGAAAGTTGATCTATGCGGGGTTGTGAACAATTGGGTCTTGAACGAACTATTGCTTGATTTAATCACCTAGGGACATACCAAAAGTTTAGCGACTAGGTAGATTAACAAAGGGGTCGGAGCCTCGACAGTGGAAAGATCATACAATCGTGACCTGAGTTCTAGATAGCGCAAACCCTAGCGAACCTTCTAATATCTTGTTAACCTTGAATCTCTGCGAGTTTCTCATTGCCTAGCGTTTCCCTCTATTGATTTTCATAAACCGTTTAATCTGCTGTTTGATTTACTTTGTTACACAATCAAAAACCCTAAATCATACTTGTTTTCTAGCTATATTAGACTTGCAATACTCGAAGTGTACTTATCTGCTCCTTGTGTTCGATACCCGTTTACTACTTTTGATCTGTGCACTTGCAGAATCAGGGATAGGAAAAGGGAAGACCTGATCCCGCGATCAATGGGGGCAAGCAATCTAAGAAGGGGTCTCACAACTCTACAAACAGAACTATATGCACTAGTATGAGCTATGCAGAGCATGTTGGTTAGACAAAATTGGTCATGAAATTCGAGACACTGTTCGGAGTTGATGTAGATGGTGTCTAGACCTGAAGAGTGGCATGCTTTCTCAATCGTGCTGGAGGAATTCACAAAGTGCATGAACATGTTCACGTCATTTTCCATTGATTACATTCCAAAGTTGAAAAACAACAAGGCAGACATGCTAGCATGGTGTGCTCGAGATCGCTTTCATGATACATACTATGTAAACTCTTTTAACATCCGTAAACTAAAAATT
This sequence comes from Microthlaspi erraticum, assembly GCA_902728155.2. Lineage (NCBI taxonomy): Eukaryota > Viridiplantae > Streptophyta > Magnoliopsida > Brassicales > Brassicaceae > Microthlaspi > Microthlaspi erraticum. Next base: position 63,730 of record CACVBM020001225.1, on the reverse strand, counting down.
GGGAATTTCGTTAGTTCAATTTAAGTGAATTGGTTTGGACCGGTTTAGTGGAGAAAACCCTAAAATAACGTTTAAAAGGGAGCAGCCGTCTTCTCTTTGGAGAATTTTCGAGTTCAGAGGCGGCATAGGAGAAAAGTCAAGTTTTTTGAGAGATTTTCGAGTTTTGATGTTGGATTGGAGTTCTGCTCATCGTTGTGCATCTTTCTCTCTTCCTTTTTCCCTTGTTGAACCCGTTTGAGGTGAGTGCATGACTGTGGGTTCGCAATTCACTAGATCCGGATTGATTGAATGTTCTTCTTGAGGTGTTCTTATGATATGAGGATTATGTGATGATGTTTGGGTGATTTCTGTGTTAATTATGTGTTTCTGTGCGATTTGTTGTCATCATTGTCGACGTGACGAACGTGTACAAATACTTTTTCTCTTTCTAAGAGATTTTAGTTTTGTGTCTATTGCTTCTTTTGATTTGGCCAAATCATTACTTTGTGTACACAATGCAATAGACTTTGTTTCATGATCCTCTTTATCATTCATAATATCAACTGCTACATTGTATGCAAATATATTATTTACGACGTCGATTTGCTTTTGGTTCCATTTTATTCTATACATGACATAAGTAATTTCTCGAGATCTCATCATTGTCTCAGGTACCTGAATTTCTTATTTGTCATGTTTAATGTCTCTTCTGGAGATCACTCAAAAATATTTGTTTCCTCGGTTTGACCATTGTCAATTTATGCTCTTTTACTTTTTCGAGGATTTAATATTTGGAACCGACAAGTCTATCACGCTTCATGCGTTCTTTAGACTCACTAGCAGCTTGATATTGTCCTTCTGGGACATCAATTCTTATTAGAGCATTTACAGCTGGTAAGTGACTCAATCACTATATTTGGGTCAGTAAATGTATCTGGCAACTGATACAATAAGTTTTGTGAATGAACTATCTTTTGGACTTCTATTTCACATTCTATAGTCCGAGGATCAATGATAATTCATTCAAACTACTTTTCTTTCCAGCCTTTTATTTCTCCCCCTGATGTTGGAAAGACTTATCCATTAACATGGTAGTCTAAATCGAGCCTTACTTAAATCCTTCATGATAGCTCTAGATATTATCAATGGAGATTCATATCCAACATCTACAATCTCTTTGAAGATCTATCTTATATTGCTGTGGTGGAGCAATGTGGATGTATATTGCACATCCAAAGGTTTCTGACCCAAAACCAATTTTGATGGGGAGAACTTTTAGTTACTTGTTGGCTTTATGCGAATTAATGCTTGTGCATTATGTCCAATGATGAACATTTGTTACAAACATGTTTTTCTTTCACCATAGACTTAAGATGTGATTCACTAGCACTACTAAGTAATCTTGCAAACTTCAGGTTGCAATTTATCATTTACATACAACTTGTTGATGCATTACAAAACACAATGAAATTTCTTAAGAGGATGATTAGTCCACAAAATGGGTTATTAAACATATGTTCTTGTATACTCTCTAGAAAATGAATAGACTCAAAATCTATTTTGGCTAGTGATAATTATTGTATTATCATAATCTCTTATGATAAATATCACATTAGAAATCATTAAGAAGAATCTTCTAGTTCTTCAACAAATGTCTACATGTTGTATTTTACTTCGCATAATTCTTGAACTGGAATGGTCTAACCAGTTCATGCCAAATTATGTTAGATTCAGCAAACTTCTGGTTTACTATAACATCTATTTAACTTTTCCTCATTTATTGTATTTGAAATTCCTTGGAATTACTTTTATATGATTCATCAGGATCATTATTTGAATATAATCTTCTGGATTATGAGTTAGGGATTCTTACTTTTCTTGATCAATGATCAAGTTTATCTTGAGTGTGAACATAATCTTCTAGATGTTCCATTTATTATTGATTGTGGGATTCATCCATTCTCCCCCTCGAGATGATGATACTTCAGGTTCATCTATCTCGAATTGAATTCCAATATAAAATCAATAACCTCTTTAACCATTTACTTGTATATCACATTCACTTCAGGGAATTGATCATAACCAATTGGATATGATTTTCATCAATGATTCAATATTTTCTCAAAATAATGTAAAATTGTCTAAGATTATTTTGTCTACAGGACAATATGACAATATTATTTAGAGTATGCTTTTTAGCATCTCTATTGATATACATTATCTTCTATATAGTTAAAAGTTATTTACAGACTTCAGGTCTTGTAATCTTTCATGAAAATTTAAGATATCATATAGAGAATAATAAAAAAAAATAAAAATATATATATATATAAATAAATAGAGCATAATCAAAATAAATATTAATAATATATACCATTTATTATCACTTCTGGTGACAAATTTAGTTTAAAATAAAATTAGAAAGATAAGATATAATTTGAATAAATTCTCAAATTATATTATCACTTCAGGTGATAATGTTTTTGTGTCTGCAAGACAACAAAATTTTCTTGATGTATTTTAACATCTTCATAATATTTATTATCTCCACTTATAGACTTCAGGTCATGTGGTTTTTGATGCAATATAATAAATAAATATTATCAAGCTACAAATGTATAAGTAAAACATGATAATAACAATTAATATAGTAACATGTACTATTTTATTATCACTTCAGGTGACAAATTTAATTTTAAAAGAAAATAACAATTAAAAATCATTAGAATTTCTTTGCTATTGTGTCTACTGGACAACAATATTTTATAAATATTCTTAAACATATTTATTATTGTGTCTGCAGGACAACAATATTTTCATGATTTCTTCTAACACATTTGTATTAGTATTATTCCACATATAAACTTCAAGTTTATATGGTTTTCAATACAATAATTTTCGATTTAGATTATTATCACTTCTGGTGATAATTCTTTCTTTTCAGTTAATTTTCAGATCATATCACTTCTGGTGATAATTCTTTTTCTTTAAAAGACTCTAAATATTTAGAATCTTTTATAGCCAAAGTACTCAAGGCACAAAATTGTGATTACAAAAGCATGTTCAAACTATATATATATTATGAACATAGATCATAGTTATATAACTCAATCAATCAATTTATCAAAGTTGAACTTGATCATTATAAACCAATGAGATAATATAGCAAAGCAATGCACTACAACCATAAAATCAGAATTCACAGAATTCAATACCACAATTAACTTGATGAGGAAACATATAGTATTAAGGTTTTGATCAAGCCAACTATCAATAACAAAAACAACTAAATGAAGTTGTAAGAGAGTACTACTAATAAATGGTTTCAAAACCAATATAAGACTAAGCCATCAAACCATTCGACGATCCTATATCAAATTTTGATTAATGATTTTCAATTATTGAAAAACATGTGAACCAACGATCAATTACATTAGCAAAAAATATCAACTATTATCATAACATGCTTCAATATTCCTTTATAGACAATTTTCAATTTATTAATGATTACCATATAACCAATGAATAAACAATAATAGTTGAGAATAAGACAATTATGAACTAACGAATGATTTCTAAGCGAAAGAAATAAAGCTAAGTAAATCAAAGAAACATGAGTCAAAGTTATAATATATATCGAATCAAATTGAATCAAATTGCAACAATCGAAGAGGTAGAGTTCGATACAATCGAAGAAGCACAGATCCATATATTGATATGCAATAAATCAATTGAACATATAACGAAAATCAATTAGAATAACAAATATCATATGAGAAATAAATAAGAACAAAATATATATATATATGCAATTGAAAAAAAAAAAAAATCTTTCTATGATAAAATATAAATCCTTCTGGGATAAATAAAATATAAATCTTTGAGGGATATATAAATACTTTTGTAATGTTAATCCTTCAGGGATACAAATTCTTCTGGAATTGAGATGATAAACACAAATCAACAAAGTAATATGAATTACTTATTGTATCTTGTTCAATCCTTGGAAATAAGGAAATTTGATTTCCTCTTATCTCTTAGCCTAGACGGCTAGGGTTTTAACCTAGTGGTTAGAGACTCGTGGTGATAACGTGTTATAGTGAAGAGAGAGAACAAGAGAAGAGAGGAATTGGTTGTGTGTTATTCATGAGTAATGAGTCCTTTATATAGGAATACAAAGAAAGTTTCTTGGAGAAGAGATACAACTTGGAGAACAAGTTAGAACATTCTAGAATATGGGCCGATAATGGGCTTATATATAAACCAATCATAACATTATATATACTACTAGATTAAACCCGCGTATACGCGGGTTTATTTTAAGATTTTGTAATAAAATCATGGAAAAGTATTAAACCAAATTTGATCATTTTAAAGTAAACAGAATAATATTAAAAACCGATAAAAATATTTAAATAAAATAAGATCGGTAACCTTTTTACGTTTTTATTGTAATTGATATTTTTTTTGAATTCATGATATGAAAAATGAATTAATTTGTTTTATTTTTATTTTTATCCAATATAGAAAGACTTATATATGTCTAAATATGATCAACTGATTAATTAATTCAACAAAACTTTATTATTCCATTCAAGAGATTTCAATTGATGAAATCTTTATTTAATAATTTTTTACCTAACAATATTGAAAATTAAACTATTTAAAATTAGAATATCGGTTCATTATATTTTCTTAATATTAGTTAGTTGCTTGATGATAAAAAAAAAAAGTTAGTTGCTTGATAATTAATTTGTTAGTTTTCTATTTATATTGTTTCTTTCTCAATTTTGTTTTTGACTCAGACCATTATAAATTTTCATTTTCATTATTAGTTAGTTTTTTTTTCTAGTTTTTATATCTGTTTAACATTTTTCCAATTAACATGTCTTCACCGGATCAAATACATGTAACGACAATAATTTTGATTTCTATCCAACCGATATAGAGTTAGATACATGTATCGACAATAATTTTGATTTCTATCCAACTAATATAGAGTTAAATATTATTCATTGATACCATGAATTTTAAATACATGATTTTTTATGAGAGAAAAGATTATACAAAAGATAGAAGCACATAATTGAATCGCAATAGCTTATTATATATTGTTTTTTTCCTGTTCATAATGGGAATATAAACACATATCGCAATTTTGTGAGTTATAAAAATCATGCGTATTGCTATCATGTTGTTTGCTTTGATGAGTTTGTAAATGAGAAAAAAAACTACTTTAACTCTCTTTTTATAGGGGTTCATGTAACTTATTCCATGCAGTTATAGGAAATTTAGTTTACCTAACCTATTTCATGTACTAATAGGATTTTATTTATTTCATTAATTTGAATCTTATATGTGTTTGGATAATATAAATTTGATGAATGGAAACCTTTTTCTATTAGGATATGACAAATATATTTTTTTTTCTTTTAACTATAAAAGATTAAAATTTCGTTTTTTTTCCTTTATCTATTTTTTTTAATTATTATTTTTTTCCTTTTTTCTAAGACACATGTCACGATCTTAACGGACATAACATTAAAAGTGACACATGTCGCAATCCTAAATTTTATAAAAATCCTACGTGTCGCAACCACATCGCGCGCATCCAGCTTTATATAATAAGATATGTTGATTTTTAATATTTAAAATGGCAGTTACACCATAATAAGAAAAATTAAAGCTAACGTAACGAACTTTATAAGATAGCCAGCCTTAATATTATATAATAAATAAAGAAATAAATAAAGACATAGAAACGAATAAAAGTAAATTAGAATATGAATGTAGATAAGTAAAGAAGTAGAAAAACCGAATAAGAACAAAGGTAAACAAAAATAATATATTAATAAAGAATGAAAGAAAAGAAGAAATTAAACATAAGAGATCGAAGAACAACATAACAAAGAAAATTAAGAAACATATATTAAAGAAGATATCAAGAAGGAATAAGCAATTGAAGGACAACAATATGTGGCTTGGCTTTCCTTCAAATTAGGTTATATAACCCTAAAATTGTATTCATATTTGTCATCGAATTTAGTCATTTTAAAGAGATGTAGATAGTTATTTTTAGAATTTTTAGAAAAATTAATTATATAACCCTAAAATTGTATTCATATTTGTCATCGAATTTAGTCATTTTAAAGAGATGTAGATAGTTATTTTTAGAATTTTTAGAAAAATTAACTAAATTAATCTAAAATAAGAAAATTCAAAATTTAGTCAAATACATTTTTTCAAAAAAAAAAATTTGGACATCCATTATGATTTGATAATTTTAAAATATTAGTAAATTAAATTATAACTACATATCCGCGAATAGCGGAGGGTAAAACCTAGTTTTATCCATTATTCCCTTGTTTAAAAAAAGTCAAAAACATCTTTTTTAAATATGAAAACTGTAAAAAAATTCAAAAACATCTTTTTTAGACATATTAAAAAAAATTGGGTATTTTAAAATTTTGATTAGGGTTTCTAGGTCGGGTTCGGGTTTCAGTTCAAAAAATGTAGTGTTTTTTTTAATTCGGTTCAGGATTTTCAAGATTTTTTTTCTCTTCATATTTCCGGGTTTAGACATATTAAAAAAGTCTCTGTTTTTAAAATATTTGATTAGGGTTTTTGAGTCTGCCTCGAGTTTAGAATTTAGATTTTCTTCACAAAACCGCAACGTCACATTGCGCGTTTGCGCGGGTCCTCTACTAGTTAACATTAAATTTCACAACAACAAAATTTCCATTGAAATTATAACTTTATCCATCTATTGATTTGATATTATCGATATATAAGAGCTGGAAAACAGAAGTTTTTTAAATCATCGGTTTGTTTTAAGTTATTATTCTTGTATCCAAACAATTTTTTCCTATTATTCTTCTATCCAAATAGCTTTTTCTCTTATTCTTGTATCCAAACATTACAATATACTAAATTGGCACTTATTAAACATGTTGCCAAACACTTTCTCTTCATAATTAGATTGGTTTTTTTGTCAGAATTGTTTCATGTATTTCTTAATTAATAATACTAGGTTTGAAGCCCCGCGCAAGCGCGGGGTTGTTTGCGATATTTTTTTTCTATTTAACTTTATTTATACTCGTTGTTTGAATTATGATGGTTTTGTATTAATTTTCATGTTTTTTTATGTTTTGAGTTAAACCAACCACTAACACAAAAATATGAACAATTTGTCTTTTATTTTATTTTATTAGGATGTTAACACCTCACTTTATCTCGAGTTTTCTATTTTAAAATTTTAGCATGTTATAAATATTATGTTTGTTTACTATTAGACTATAAACATGCATATGCATTTGACTCAACGTTAAAATTTGTAAGCATAATGTAAAATCATTTGCACCCGAAATAAGATGAAAAAAATAATATGTATACTTTTTACATATCTACTTTGTTGTGGTAGCTAGCATGTGAGCTCATGACCATTGATTATTTTCTATTATGTTAGTTTTGTAAATATATAATTATATTTTTGAAACAAACATATCACAATCCTTAAAATTTATATTTTTCACTGCAATTAAATTTACATATAAAAACTTGACTTCTATTTGTTTAAAAAAAAAAACTCTAACTCTAATTTCTCATTAGCTTTCTATTATCTTAATTAATTTATATTCAACTTTTTAACTTTAAACATATTAACATTTTGAAATAGGATAAATCCTTTGAATAATAAGATAATATATATATATATTTCATTTCAAGTTAAATATTTATTTACTCCATCTCCATTTTATATTCCAACTTTTTGATAACTTTTAACATCAAGTTATCACATACTTTATATTAATTAAGTAATTTATTTGTGTATTTTTCTTAGTTTTATTTATATTTAAAATATGAATATATATAAAGAAATATGAATAGTCATATATTAAATATCTTAAATACAATTTAATGACTTTTTTGCTGATGTGGATACTAGATGGAAAGAGGAACTCCCTAATTATATATAAGATATAAAGATTACAATTTTTTTAGTTTGTTGAATTTTGATATCTGATATTAGTTGTGCTGAAAAAAAAATAATTTATCCAAAGAATTTGTTTTAATGATTTTATATATTTTACTATTATAATTTTAAAGTCTGATTTTTAGAATTTATTATTTCTATTCTCATTTTTATAGTATTTTTTATTTTTATTTTTAGTTTATTACAATGTGCGTAGTGGCAAATGCTTGCGGAATGCAGAGAGTTATGAAGCGCTATAAACCAGTAGACAGCATTTTTCATGATTGTTTTCGAATACTACCACAAAAACGTAGCGTTTGAGGATGACAACGGGTAAACTAATCAACACCTAAGATTCTGAGTTTTTCACTTCACGATTGAAGTTTTTTTATTTGCTTACGTTTTTTTCTGTTAGATATTTACATGCACATGTTTCCGGTTTTTGTAAATCTAAGTTTTTTTGTTTTTAATCTTTAATCTCATATGTGCCATGTATCAAACAGTTAGAGAGACTTTGCAATCTTTTATATATAAGATTTAATGTTTTTACCAGCAGTTGATACATAGCAAAACTATAACAAATGGGACAAGACATATATTATCTAACTGATTAGATTTTGATAAATGTTAAAAAAAATACTATATAAAATTGATTTTTTTTTCTCTCTTATTCGATTTTAGTTTACATCTTCGTTTCCTATTTGGATTGACTTTTACATTTTTTTTTCATATTCCATCTTATTTCATCACTTATCGCACTTCTATTTATTTAAATTAAGTTTACATATTTCCTTTTATTTACCCTTCAAAAATGTGGAAAAGAAAGCTGATTTAGTATGATGGTAAAGATGATTGTGCTCTTTAACAAAAAAAAAAAAAAAAAAAAAAAAAGAAGATAATTGGATTTTATAGTTAATTAAAATTTAGGGAGTGTGAACACGATTTTGAAATCCGACTTCAAAACTGGTTAGATATATATACATCTGATTATATAAATCATGATAAGCGAGACGTGGTTGAGACATGTAGGATAATTATAATTTACAAGATCGTCATATGTGTGATTTTTAATTTTACTCCTGTTAAGATTTTGACATATGTCTTGGAAAAAACAAAAGAAAAAGACTAAGTAAATCATGTCTTCAAAAGTTCAAGAAATCAATGAAGATGATTTGTCTCTAATTCGTAATATCAGAATAGATATCTGATTATAACTTGCTTTCTACAAAATCATTACATGACTATTATATGTACGGCCAAACTGAAGTATCTTATGTTTTTTCATATATTTTTTACCTGGTTTTCAATATTATTTTATTTATGTTAAGACTACTCATATTTTCTTTAATATTTTTCATAAATTGTTTCAAAAATCTCTAAATTTAATAATGACGATGATATTTCTATCTTAGAAGTGAGTGAAATGACATGTCACTAGTCATATTTGTTTTTCTTATTTGACTTGATTACTCAAATGTTTAGATGATAAGAGAACTTCAAGTTTCCAATTAGACCAACTTGGTTAAATGATTGAATTTAAACATAATTATGAGTTTTCTATAATTTATTTTATGTTTAAAAAAACTTGTAATTAAGATATATATATATACCAATATTTGCAATGTTAAACACTGTCATTATTTGACTTCATTACTTAGATGTTTAGATGATAAGAGAACTTCAAGTTTCCAATTAGACCAACCTGGTTAAATGATTAAATTTTAACATAATTAGGTAGGATACCCGCGCTTCGCAGCGGGAGGTTTTTGTAATTTTTTTTCCGTGTTATAAATGATTAAATTATTCATATTACATTTTGATATTTTAATTTGTTTTCCTTATATTAATTTTACATGATGTAAAAACAATTTAGAGTAATGCCCAGACCCAATAAGTTGGTTATACACATTGTTGTTTTTATGGTTTTTGATTGGAAGATTTTGGATTATAGTTACATGATTTTATATGTATCTGAACCTTACCCACTACCGCTAATATCTAACTTTTATTTCATGGATTTTGGGTAATTGTTTTTTTATACCCTACCGATCTTAACAATTACATCCATCTGTTTAAATTTTTAATTATGAAAATAACCATTTAGATTATAACTACATGATTTTGTCTATATCCAAACTTTACCCACTAATATCCAATTTTTATTTCACGGATAACTTTTGGGTAAAAGTATTTATTATTCTACCGACCTTTACCTCTAATACCTGATCTAAACCCGCAATATTTTATATAACTAAAACAATTTTTTTGTTTTTTATTTTATTTTGGAAATAAGTTATGCCAAATTTATAATTTTTTTTTTGTAAATTGCTATTTATTATGCTTCCTGTCTATTCAACGTTTATTGTCAAATTCCAATTTCATTGTCATTTATATATATAAATAAATAATATTGATAAGATAAACTATATTTATTATACTTCTGAGATAAAATATTTTAAAAAAATATTTAAACGAATTACTTAATAGAATGCTATTTAGTTTGATTTCTATAGTTTACAAGTTTTCTTATTTTGTGGTAAATGTCGATACTCGATACCATATACATTTTTATATCAAAAACTCTAATTTTCACGAACTCATCGACCAGACGACCACTATAAGTAGAAGAATCAATATAAAAACACATCTACATTAGCCTTCATTACTGCTTTTGATTACCCGATAATAGGTTTGTCCATCGAGCAGTAAGATATTAGATTAAGGATTTCTCAAACAGAGCATCATATTTAAAAAAACAATCACAAATTAAGAAATAAGGTGTCACTCATATTTACACAATCGCAAGATTCAAGATTAAGGATTTATCATATGTTGCTGATGTTTAGACGTACAATACAAACCTAAATTTTAGAAGAAACTGCGGCTAAATCCTCTTTATTTCATTAGCTTCTTAGTTTTGTTTCGTTTATGACACCAAACTCACTTGCTTTATTTATTCAAAGAAACAATCAAAGTCTCCACTTGCTTTATTTATTCAAAGAAACAATCAAAGTCTCCATAGTAGGCATCAGTGGCGAGACTCTCATCTCACTTCACCAGTGAAAGCACCTCCGTCCTTAACCCAACAGTTTTTTGCCGCAACATGGAAGTCAGATCTCAGTGTGCTCTTAAGCAGAGGAAGGAAAACATATGGAGGGATGGAAAATTTTCCAGTAAGTAATTAAGCTAATAAAGGGAGTTATTGGCTTATTGCTTTTAACATTAGATAAAACCATAGCATATGTGAAGAAGACATGTAGATGAGAAAGAACTTTCAACTAACAACAAATACTTGAAATATATGATCATGCTTGCAGTCACATGAACTCTATTACAACAATAGAACGCAGCAATGAAAAACATTACAGCATGAATAAGAGAAGGACTTGCACTTTACTCTGCTTCTGGACACTTAAGCTGCTGCAGGTACTAAACTTCCAATTTCCCTTTTCTTATCTCTTTTCCTGCTAAACTTAATTTGCAAACGGAGACTGTCACAATCCATACCTGATTATGAGAAAGTGATTTCACGATAAAAATTCAGAACTGAAGAAAAAGAGAATCGAGAAACTTACTTTGGCGGCGAGATGCTCGAGAAAGGTGGCCATGAAAATCGGAGCTCCAATACCCAGCTTTGGGTCCTTTCTTCAAGAACGAATGGTTCACCGGAAACTGGAAACCGGCTCTGATCGATTTCGAAACCGATTTGTTATTTAAGCCACCGCCTTTTCTTCCTCCGAATGCTTCTTCATTTTTCCGGTGGTTTACATTAGCACAAATTGATGGAAACCACTTATCACCGCAAATATATGAGCTTGAAATTGCTGCTAAATCCGCTCCTACCAAATCCACGACAACACAAAAACATATGATCTTCCGTTTAACGAAGTAACAACATTTAAAGAATCGGAAAACTTAAATCTCAACAGATAAACATGACAGGAAGAAAACAAATCTCAAATCGGAAAAAAAGAAAGATAGAGCGTCGATATTATATGGAGCCCGTGAAGAAGAAGAACTCGATCGGTTGAAGAAGAAGAACTCGATGCTTCGTCGTATCATACAAAACAATCGGTGGAAGAAGATAGAGAAGTCGGAATCGGAGGTGAGATTAATACCTGGTTACTACTAACTCGATATTGTATTTACCGGAGCTTCGTCCTAAGCGAAACCAGGATCTGGTATGTATCTACAAGGAGGTAAATCAAAAAGGGCGGCGTCGGAAGAGTCGGAGAAGAAATCTCAAAAGATAGAAGAAGAAAATTTGACAACGTAACCGGTCCGGTTGAAGAAAATCTATAAATCAAAATCGGGTCAAAACGTGGCCAGCTAAACCAGAAAAGTTGCTGACTAAGATTAAATGAAATGTTTTTATTGGCTGGACGATTTTAATGAGATGTCAGTTTCAGAAAGCTTAAAAAAACTGTCAACACCTAGAGAGGCACAAGGACTTTTGCTGTGTTGATTATGAATTTTCTATAATTTATTTTATGTTTAAAAACAAGTAATTAATATAAATATATTCCAATATTTGCAATGTTAAACACTATCATTATACATTTTTCATTTGTAATCATCCTAATTCAATGATACTAGTGTTGACCATTAAAAGAAACAAACAAGTAGAAAACTAAGGAAGAACTGTTAACGCCACCACACCACTAACTGCCGCTGCAATTGCTCCGACCACAAATCCAGGTAAGTTTCCACCTCCAAACAACGCATCGAAAGGCCCACCTCCAAGTGACACCACCATTTGTGGTATCACGATTGCCAAATTTAGTACTCCAAGAGAAAGTCCTGTAAAATTGAACAACATCCTTTAATAGCTTAAAAAGAATCTGTTTCTTATGATCTTATCTATACAGGTTTGGTAAATTCAATATACTAGACCAAAATCAATGAATATCAAATCTTTAATACAATTAATAAAATATATAATGTTTTGGATAATTTTGTCGATATGAGCCAAATAGTGGAAAAAAAATCCATAAACTCTTTAGTTGTTTTTTTCTTGTCAATAAAGGAAAATTAAGGTCTCTCAAAATAACTACTAACATCATACGTTTCAAGTAATACTCCCTCTGTCCCATATTATAAGCAGTTGGGCAAAATGAATCTGAAAAAAAATGGATGTATCTGGACTGAATTCCATCCAGATACATCCACTTTTTTCAGATTTATTTTGCTCAAATGCTTATAATATGGGACAGAGGGAGTATTTATTATCATAACATACATAAGGCATTAAATAAGAAAATGGAAAAAAAAAGTTAAAATACCTTGGCCGACACCGGAGTTGCTTGAGATAATGGAAGCTAGTGCAAACGGAATACTAAAAGTAACCTATCATAATAACCAAAAATTATGGTTAGTACGTTTAAAAAAAATAATAATAACGAGTGGATATTAATAGTATCATAACTGGAAAAAAAAAATTATGAAAGGCCAAGCTGGACTTACAGCTAGAGGGATTCCAAGAAAAGCAAAGATTGTCAATGCTCCACCTCTAATCGCATCGGTTGGACCGGCAAACGCACCAGCGGTTTTCCTGTGAGCCTCCGCCAACTTTGTAATCAAAACCGTCAAACCCAAACACACGGCAAGGATAAAGTTGACAGCTCCCCAAAGCCGTTTAGCTCCTCCCATTTTCTGACTAAGCCATTCAATAAAAAGGGACACAACTCCAAGAACAATTGCATTAATCATCAAACCCAATGAACCAACGTGGACTCCTTTGTTGTATAGGTCCTTCATTTTGTCGTCTCCACTAGAGTCTCCACCGTACACTTCACGACCCATCCAGTCAGTATCGAATAGAAGAAAAGGGAACCACGCGATCCAGTTTAAGGCGGTGACGATAATCAACATCCACATGGGACGTTCCATCACCCTGAAAGCTCCAAAGATCTCGCCAAAGAACGGAGTTTCCACGTCGGAGGCTCCTTTCTCGGGAGACCTTTGCTTGTCTTTGACGTAAAAGAGTGATGTGACCGTGACAGAGAGGAGAAGAATGATGGAGAGGAAGAAACAGCTCTTGAGGTTCGCACAATAGATGTCACATGCTTCAGTCATCGTGAAAGGAAACATCTTGTGGAGGTTAGTGTAGGATCCAGCAGCGTATCCCAAAATGTTTCCAACCGCCATAAAGAAAGAGAAAATCGCGTTTGCGGTCCGCGTTTTCTTAGCGTCACCTGCAGAGAGATCGGCAAGGAAAGCGCGGCAAGGTCCTTGGAGGGTGTTGTTGGCCACGTCGAGAATCCAGAAACCTAGAGCGAAGAACCATATGGCTCGTACCTTTGGAGTCTTTTCGAGATTGTCTCCAGCTAAGCGGCCAAGATCAGCGGCGTATCCGATCAGAATACCAGCGACGGCGACAAGGATGGCACCGACTGCAATAAAAGGACGGCGACGGCCGAATCTGGAGGTGCATCTGTCGCTGTAGTAACCGACGGTTGGCTGGACAAGCATGCCAGATATGGGGCCACAGAGCCAAATGAGAGACGACCATTTATGTGGGATTCCAAGTAGCTGAACGTATGGAGTCAGCAAAGAGAGCTGTAAGGCCCACCCAAACTGTACACCGGCAGCGATTGAAGCCATCGATATAATTTTTTTCAGTGGCGATGGCTCACCAAAATCTGCAGGGACAATCGACGACTTTGTCTCTAAAACCGCGACATCTTTAGCCGCTGTTTCGTCTTTGAGGTTACTCATATCGATTCAGAGATCTTGATATTTTGTTTTTGTTATTATTGTGTTTGTGTTTGAGGAAGATGAAAGAATGTGGTTCTATATAAGCAAGAAGAAGGAGGAGATTGGGTTTTTGAAAACTGTCACGAGGTTATAATTTTGGAATGTGGTTTTATAACTGAACTATCGTTTGATTTTGTATAATAACTATCTTGGAAAAGTAAATCTTTTGTAACATGTTGTCACAACGCATATTATCCTTTTTAAATAACTAGAAAATGAACCAGCACATTGACAGGATTAAAATTATAAAATTTCAAAATTATGCTTAATTTTTACCGTTTAATCCAATATTTTATTCATAGACAATATTGTATGGACAAAAAAAGTCTATTTAAACTAATATTATATACTCCCTCCGTTTCAAATTAGTTGTCGTTTTAGCAAAATGTATATGCAAATATTTGGACGTATCTGGACGTGTTTTGCATTGCAGATACGTCCAAATATTTGCAGATACATTTTGCTAAAACGACAACTAATTTGAAACGGAGGGAATACATGATAATATATCTATTTTTAAAATCAAAGAGGACCATAGATTTGTCACAGCAAAACAAAAAATGAAAATATAAACCTCACCTTCCTAGTAAACATGAGAAAGAAAGAAAATTAAAATGTATTGTGTATATTTTATTTCTTATAATGCATTGATCTATGTTTTAGCCTTTTATCCTATGTGTTGTGCTATTTATGGCCCTACGAGATGAGCACATATCATGTGTTTCTCGTTACAAGTCTAACCACTATTGAACGGATTCTTTATTTATCTTGGTTGAGTTCTCCTGGATATCAAATTGCTTCTCATACTTTGGGTTTGTAAAGGTCGTACTTTCATCAAATTAGAGTTTCTTCCGTTCTCAAATAAGAAAGAAGGTATAAAATGGCGTTATGAGTGTCCATCATGATCCTTAGTTTGTGTTCTTGGTTACTACTCTGTACATACTCTCGCTTCATTTTGGCTCTTAAATATGTTTTTAAAACTGGACCGGAAGTTGAACCGGATAAGCATATGGGTCATGATTCATAATAATTTATGTTATATTTATTTTCAAACATGTAAATTTTAAAATAAAACTAAAAATAGTTAAAAGTTGATATATAGGTATAAATATAGATATAATAGTATTAGAAATGCGAGATGCAGACTTTAGCTTTGGGAAAGCTCCGAAATAGATTGGCGCGACTAGCTTGGCAAGCTTCGATTTACTGGCTATGGCATGAGCGTAATGCACCGGCAAGTCTTCTGCTCCATGGAATCTATCAACTCCCAGATTGATCGTCAGATCAGGAACAAAATAGCCGGCCTCAGAGACACGAACCCGGGTCTCGCGTCAAAGCTTCTGCAGACTTGGCTAGCGACGGCGACTCCGTGATGAGAAGGTGGATCAAATCGCCTAATCACACTACTCGCTTCTTCCCCTTCATCCGACAACTTCTCAACTTCTTTTCCCTTTGGTGTTGGGCTTTTCATTAATATGGGCTGGTTCAATTATTAGTAAACTGCTTGGCTTTGGGCTGATGCTTAAACACTAGAGCCTATGGACTTGTAAATCTTTTTATTTCTTCTGCATTAATTAAAGAAAGCCTTATGGTCAAAAAAAAAAATAGTATTAGAAAAAATAATCGTGAAATAACTTCTAATCTAACATAAACTAAAGATTCAAATAATTATAAACAAAAATAATTTATTAATTCATCATATTATTTGTTTTTAAACCAAACCGGAAATTAAACCCGGTCATATGTCCAGTTATGTTATCACTCATCTAAATCGTTTCTTGTTTTTTTGTCACCTAATTAGATTGTTAGACCAATCATTTTGGTTGTATCTAAATAATGAGTTATATATGCATAATATCAAACATTTTAAAAAATTTGTTGACCAAACCATTTTAACCCTAAATTTTTGTTGACCAAGCTGTTTTAGTCTCAGCATTAGTCAATAGTCAACAGTAAAAAAATACAGAAAACAGTTTTCTACCATCTAAGTATATTTCATTCTTATTTTTCTGCAGACAATAATATTTATAAGGAAACATAGACTTGAAGAATAGACCTGTAAATTACAAAAAAAAAAGAGAACTGGATAAAACTTATGACCCTGATACCATAAGGGAACAATTTAAACCATCATATAATCTACAAAGATAGAAGTGCTATTACATATTCTGTACAATATCAAACAACAGGTACACAACTGTATTTTGAAATCCAAGTCTGAGAAAAAAAATATGGCGCAAAAAGTGTTTATGACTATGCTTATGATGACATTGATAATGATGGGATGTCGTTTAAACGCATGCAATGGGATGAGTTTTAATGAAAACTCTCACGCACCAGCATCTCCCCCACCGTACGTATCTTACTCTAAGATCTCTACTTCCAGATTATACTTTATTACTTATACATGATATATATTAATCTTTTTGTATCATTCCAATTTTGTTGGATGTCATTAAAAAAAACCTTCCATTTTTTTTAGTTTTTTATAAAGTACCTTACATCCGTACTATGTTAATTTTAAATAACTAAAATGTGCATGTATGTCTACGTTGAAATTCTACTTTTTGGTTGTATGCAGAATGCAACCAGCAATGCCAGAGCAAGATATCGTCCAAGAATGCATAAAGTATTGTTATTCACTTCCAGAATGCCAAAGAGGAAGAGGAGGAAACCCAAAAAAGTGCAGACTGTGTTTCTCAAGTTGTATCAGAGCATAATGTTCTATGTCGATGTATTAAGGGTATTTACATCTATACTTAATTATACAATGTATGCATGTATCACAAATCTAATAAAACAAGTTTAAGTGTTTAACTATCGATGTTTGGATGAAGCCAAAAAAAAAATTACTGATTTTAAGTTTTGTCGCTTAAACATAGTATTAAGAAAAAGTTCATTGAGTGAGCTGTATCACTATCATGAGAGAAAATTAACTATCACGGAGACACGAATCTCATAAAGGTTTTCACCAACCGACACAAACAAAGAAATCGCAGCTTTGCCAGAGAAACAAAAACAAGGAATCAAGTGTGTTTGCAGTAATGCACATCATTCACTGCATTTTTATATAACCTTTTGGATAGAAAACAAAAAAAGATACAAGACACAGACTCAAGACTCCAACTTTCTCTCTTTGTCATTTTAGCATCGGGAACAGCTTAGGGCCGACCTGTATGTATATCAACAAAGCCGTTTTCATATTTAGAATGAAACTTTTACTTTTATTTAGGTGCATAAAGACAGAATAAAACACAACTCAAACAACTTACACATTTGTCAACACAATGCCAGTAATCAAAGTACTGCCCAGTGCAATGTTTGTGGCGAGAGTCATCATCTTGGATCCTCTTGACACACGCCTGAAACCACAACAAGAAATATCTTATAGCTCAACCACATCTCACGCCGTGTGATATAAGCAACATTACACCCTCATATATTGATTGCAAAACAAGGTTATGACTTATGACCAATGACCAGCTCAAGTTGTATGCCTATTCACCTGATATTCAAGTAGTGGCTTCACACATTTTGGTTTGCAAGATTCCTCAAGGTGCTTTTTCTGATCAACAGCTTCCTCATCTGCCCTGTAATCATCCGAATTACAACATACGTTAAGAGACGCCAACTAATGTAATGGCCAACTAGTTATAACATGTTCATAACTATGTCAAAGTAGGGGCTGCTTAAGTAACGAAGCTCGAGTTTCCATTTTACTAAACAACTCTCATGAACATACACACAGCTCTCAAAAGTCAAAACCCTTCAAAATATATGATTATGCAAAGCAAAACAATGGAGAGAGGTATTGTGTATTACTCAACAAACTATAAGACGATGTGTTATACTTAGAACTTCCACCTGCATACCACACAACTTACTATCGGTAACAATAACATACTTCTTAGTCAGCTTATATGCATATCTCCTCACAGACCCATTACAATCTTATTGGATGGTTACAAATTACCAGAGATCTAATAATGAAAATTGGTAAGGAAGATATGTAAGGGTAATAGGATTATAACGCAGAATCCAGAGAATTGCGTGCAGAAGAAGAACGAACTTACATGGCGATATTTGGAAAGAAAATGACCGCTGGGAAAATCTGAGAGAAAAGGATAAAATTTATGTCAGAGATTATCAACGTAAATGTTTTTATATGATAATTCGAAAGCTAAAAGACCAACGATATGGATCAGCATACCAAAAGTGAAGTTAACAACGAAAGCAGAGATCTGTAGATCAAGAAATTAAAAATTGATCCTTCGAAGGAATTGAGACATTACCTTATGGATTATAGCCGGGCGATGGCGACAAACCTTATCAATGTTCCGATTAGATTTCCCCCAAATTTCATCGTCTTCTTCTACGTCTACTCGCCATTTCCAGTTGCAGTACCAGACGAACAATATGGGCCTGCACCAAATAATAGCCCATTAGTGTTCAACATCCTCAAGCCCAAAATGTTAAAAATAACAATTAATGTCGAAGCAAAAATAACATAAACAGACTCTCGGATTCCGTTGCTACATCGTAACCGTCACCGGCAACGACTTGCTTCATCTTTCTTGCTTCTTCATTCTTGCTTCTTCGATTCTCTTTCACTATTAATCTTTTGGCTCCTTTCTTTGAGTTGAATCACAACAATGGCGATCAATTCGTCCGTGTATCTCACGACCTTGTTCGTCGTCGCTCTCTTGCTCTGGCTCCTCCCTTTTCCTTCCGGCGCAGTCCCATCGGAAGAGCTGGAAACGGCCATATCAGTCCTTCGCGTCAGAGGCCGTGCTCTATTCGCCAACGCCATCACCACCTCCGATATACTCTTCGATCTACTCTCCGCTGAGTCTCTTACCCTCCTCGGCCCCACCGACGCCATGCTTTTTAACCTCGACATGACGTTTTCTCTCCCCCTCTACATCTCCACCCTCCGTCTCCACGCCATACCCCTCCGCCTCCCGCTTTCCGAGCTCCGATCGCTCCCTAACGCCTCCTCTATCCCAACCTTGCTCCCTTCTCACAGTCTCCTTCTCACCAAGTCTTCTTCCTCCGACTCCGTTTATCTCGACGGCGTGGAACTTCTTCTCCCTGGTCTTTCCTATGACCAGCATATCGCCGTCCACGGTCTCGCCGATATTCTCCCATTCAGATTCTCTGGGCCTGACCTCGAGAATCTCACCGTTGATTCGCCGACGGAGTCGCCATCGCCATCGATTGGAGTTTCAAAGAGCGCGTGGTTATCACCGTCTCCAGAGGCTTACATCAACTTTTTCGGCAGTACACCAGCAAGATCACCATCGCCATCGATCGGAGTTTCAGAGAGTACGTGGTTGTCTCCGTCGCAAGAGGCTTACACCAACAACTTTCTCGGCCGTACCCGTACACCAGCAGAGCCGCCGAAGATCGGGGAGGTTTTACTTTCACCGTCGTTAGTAGAAGATCTGATCGTAGGCGACGGTGATTATTGATGGTCACGTGGCATGATCTTACTGGACCATTTCTTCTCTTGAGTAAACTCGAAATATCAAAATGCAAAAAGAAAGAGTTATATTGTTTGGATTTCGGTAAAATTCGTAGGAATTGACTGCGACTTGTCTAGTAGTTTTTGTGTTGGGTTGAATTTTACATAAAGAAGGTTACATATTTCTGTATGCATACAGAAACAAATGCACCTTAAGAGTGGTCAAGGGATATTCCAGCATGAGTAATTACTGAATTAGTATCTTTGGTAAAAAACTTTGTTGCTATTTCAAATTTTGCTTTTACAAAAGGGACACATACAAAAAAAAAATCCCAAATGGTTTCTTTACCAGTTTGGCTGGATCTTGTAACCTCCAAACAGTTTGGGAGTGGTCAGTAGAATTATAAAATATTATGTTATATAGTTTGATTAGACGCTGAGGCCATCAAAGCCACATTGCTTGTAAATCAAAGCTTGCTTCTTAGGACTAATGCCTATCCCACAATTCACCGATACCTGCAAAAATGCATCACTCTCTTCGCATCAATACAGTCAAATAAAACGGAATTTAAATACATTAAAAGTGGATTTCCTAATAAGCAACACAATGACCAGATTAGGACTTCTAGTCAGTTTTTAAAATTTTAATTATACTAACCGGCTTTAATTTTGTTGTAATTTTACAGCTCAATATGTTAGCTTTTAGGCAGTGCATACGTGGATCCTAAGAAAAAATCAAAAGTGAAAAAGAAGCAAAGGCTAAAAGGAAAGCAGAGTGGGGGCTTGTGGTGGTGGTCGGTGTAAGGAATCTATTAACTTAACAACAAATCTTTCTTTTTTACCCGCAATTTGTTTGTTTTTTTACGGTTTGTGGTAATTTCTATCTCTGTGTTCCCACTAAGCCAGATCCCCAATGGAGGAGCTAGCTAAATCTTTGTGCGACGGAATTGAGAAGGAAATGGAGAAGATGAAGAACCTGAACACCGGGGGAATCGAAATTCATGACTCGGATCTTAGCGCTGACGTCTCCGCGAATGGTGAGATCGACTCGGTCGTTCAAGGAAGCGTCTCTGACGAGATCGCCGGCGTTACCTTGCATAAGATTGACTCGATCGACGGCAATGGTGGTCTCCACGTTCCTCGTACTGTGCGCGTCCTGGTAGAATCCCGCCACCGTCGCTCTCCCCAGCGGCATGCCTTTGTACATGACCGTGAAGCTGGACTCTCCGTACCTGATTCCGACCTTGTTCGGATTCCCGGCGGTGAAGAGCATGCGAATCGTGAAGGAGAGGGAGGCGGAGGTCGGATCCAGAACGCTAGGGTTGGGACTATTCAGCGGAACGATTCCCATGTTAACCACTGCCACTTGCTGCAGATCGAACTGAGGCTTCTTCGGCTTCACCGCCAGTATCACGATCAGCACCACCGCCAGTACTAGAAGCGCCAGGAACGCGAATAGCAGGAACAGGCAGCAGCAGCATCCCTTCAGCGACGCCGATGACGACGACGAGTAGCCCCGGTAATACGGCTGCTGATGCCTAACCGGCTGAGCAACCGGAGGGTGATGTCCGTGATGACCGATGTGGCCGTTTCCGTTGAGAACCGGTCTGGAAGGAGGAGGAGGAGGCATAATAAGTGAAAGCAGGAAGCTCTCTCTCCCTTCCCAGTCTCACTTCAATGGCGGTGTTGAAAAAAAAAGGTGAGCGAGAGAGAGAGAGAGAGAGAGGACGCGTCCTGACAATGT
This sequence comes from Microthlaspi erraticum, assembly GCA_902728155.2. Classification (NCBI taxonomy): domain Eukaryota; kingdom Viridiplantae; phylum Streptophyta; class Magnoliopsida; order Brassicales; family Brassicaceae; genus Microthlaspi; species Microthlaspi erraticum. The sequence continues at coordinate 41,815 of CACVBM020001225.1, read as the reverse complement.
TGACGACTTAATAATTCACAATATACCATTTTAACCACAATAAAATAAAGGGATACTATAAACCGAGGCAAATCTCAATCTCTCTTCCTCATCTTACATTACATCGTCACCAAAATCAATTCCAAATTCGAGTAGATCAAAGTCGGATGCATGAGTTAATCTGTACTGAGAAAGATGATTTAGATGTTGGATGAACTTAAGGGCAAATTGCTTCATCACAGTTGGTTTTAATTCTTAGATTTTAGAGAAACTGATTCTTTGGGTGAGAAACAAAAGCATTTATGTACAAGAAAACAAAAGAGGACAGGCCTCATGAGATACAAACACACAGTAAAACATAATCACTCTCCTTTTGTTACAGATGTATGTATAAAAACGTCGTGGCTTTGTTGTTTTTAGTCGAGTTGATGCTGAAAAGACGCTCTATTTCTACTTCAGTGGGACTTATGATCAAAGGCACAGATGCCAAGCCAGTTCCTCTACTGACTCTCACTCCCTCTTATCTTCTTCAACATCTTCTTCGCTGTCCGAGTCACCATTCTTCTCTAGCTTAACTAAGCTGATATCACCATCTTGCTTCCCCCCTGTCAAAGATTGAACTTCCTCGTTTTCTTCATCCACTTCTCCCGAATACGCATATCTGTCCAATCATTAGTTTCACATTAGCGTCCATGTCACATGTACGAACAATAAATTGGACCACTACATAAGAACCATTAGCATGTAGCCACACAACATGCTCAGCTGGTACGGTTTCCATTACAGTAAGAAACTCTCAGTTTACAAAACCAAGCTTCTTTGTTGGTATCAAAATCTTTAAAGTTTGTGTGAAACAATAACATTACCTTTGAGAGTTCTGCGACGGGGTCCAGAGATAGCAAATAATACAAAGCAACACGAAGGCAATAACATCCCAGAAGGCAGTTATAGTCCAAGCAGTCTGCCATCGTTCATTGAATGGATCTGTTGCTTTGAAATACACCTGCAAGGCACAAAATCAATCAGGCAAGCCAGATACATTCCAAGAAATATTATTCTTTTCTAGCTTGAGCAGTCATTTCCCCAAGTAGTATTTGAGTTAATACAGTTTATTATATCAGTATCAAATCAGGCTTACCTCATACACTATCCAAGCAACAGAGGCAACAACCATAACAGCAAGAGCATTTGAGAACTTCCGGTAAATATCCAACTTCACTGAGGTCCTCTTCATCTGCATAAGAAATTACCTGATAAGCTAATCTGTTTTTGTATATTGCCTGAGAACCATATAGCTTACAGAGTAAGATCACAGAGTTGCTAATTTAGAAAGAAGAAAGATACCTGTAACTGTTCTAGTGTTTTCGAAAGAGAAGCAAATATCCACAAAATGAGAAATGCATCCAGGAAAGCGTCCGGCAAGACAAGAAAAAGTTTCGCCCTTCCAGAAATATCGTCAATTATACCAACATTCTCAGCTATATCAAGCATCTCAGAAGCTACAAAGTAAGTAACTCCAACGAGAAGCACTTTAGAAGTGAGACCACCAAGAGTGGACTTGACAACCCCAAACCCCATGGAAACACAGAGTATGAGAATGCGTGAAACAGTTTTCCTGAAAGCACCAACTGTAACAACCCATGTAGTAAGAGCCAAGGGCCTCGTCCCAGTGTTGTTGAAATTCGCATAATCCAAGTACCAAAACACCATCTCAAGCAATCCAAGAACAATAACCACTGTTATGCAATGTTGAAGTGGCAATATATCTTTCCAAAACCTCAAATACTGGACGAACCAAACGGCACTGAGCAACAAATACGCGAAAGACATGTACACATAGAACTTCATCAGTGGAGCCATCCTACCAGGAAGATATCCCTCTGGGTTTTTCCAAACGGTCTTTCCAGTCATTTGAAGCCCTTTCAGCTTCGGATCACACGAGATAAACAAGAGGTTGTAGATTCCGGTCTTCCTGATGAGAACCTCAGTGTCTTCCATCTTGGCGAAGGAGCGTTTTCCTTTGAAGCGGATGCGTAAGAGGAGAGGCCATTTAGGGTCGTGTGAAGATGGGATCCTAATGATCTCACCTTGCTTACAGCCTTGGAGCTTGGCCAGATCTGGAGTGCAGCAGATAGATCTCTGGCCGCCGTAAGCTGAACCACCGATGTTGTTACGATCTGAGGCCTCAAAGATCACTGCTTGAACTAACCCGTTATAGCGACTTTTGAATAATGCATCGTTTGTCCTCCAGAGAGTGATGTTCTCGAACCTGATGAAAGATCGGGAAGAGGCGAAGATGCCTTCGCTGCCGCCGTAGAGGAGGAATGAATTGCCGACATCGTGGAAAGGCTGGGAAGGGTAGATGTGGACGGAGGATTCTGCGAATTTAAAGTGGAAAGAGAGGAGAAGAAGAAGCGAGAAGAAGAGAGAGAGTTGGATCAATTTACTGAAATCCATGGCCGCCATTACCGGGGAAGGAGGAGGATTTCTCGGCGAGCGCTTGGAAAGGAAAAGCGGGAGAAGAGAAGCAGCTGCTGAGTCGCTGGCTGTTCTAGCTGAGTAGGACCCACAAAAATTGATATAATGTTTGGGCCTTAATGGGCCTAGATCGAGCCAATTGAAAACAGGTACGATAATAGTCAATGCCACTGCCTCAAATTCGATCTATCGAAATCTCTCAGAAAGAGTCTGGCAAGGACGACGACTGGAAAAATTTCGGTGGAGGACTCTGCTGCATCGCCGCCCATGATTAATCGGAATTAGACGACTGAGTAAAATCCAGTAGCCAACCAACCACATATAGACAGAACCTATATCAGATTCGATTGGAGGAGTGTCGGAATAGTCGGAGAAGAAACGCAACTTCCGGAAATGGAGTGAACGCCGTCTGATTCTTGTGTATAGATCCACCCACAGGTTCTTCGATTTCCTTTTCCTTCTTAATTTCCGGCGAAGTTTCCCTCCGATTTCTGATTTGAAGCTAGTGAGTGCTCACTATTTTTACATAGTAATCGTCTAATCGACTAATTCGAATTCGGTTTAGTTTTATCTCTGACTGTATCGGTGGTAACAAGTGACACTCTTTTAAGTCCTCAAGTCTTAAAAAATGATCCTTTTGTATATCTGTCTTCTCTCAGAAGTCTCTCGCCATAACTGCAATTAAATGTTATCTTCATTTCATTTATAGCTTGCAAGTTGCAACAACATATCTTAGCCTGATGGAAGCAGAAAACGGAGGGAACAATTCTAGTCATGCATCCAAACAGCGTTTGCGTTGGACGCATGAGCTACATGAACGCTTCGTTGATGCTGTAGCTCAACTTGGTGGCCCTGATAGTGAGTTTCCTTTTTTGCTTCCTATAATCCTTTGTATAGTAATTGCTTAGTACTCATGAGAGGGAAAGGCTATTTTCTTTGGATAGGGATACTGAATATATTTCTTTTTTGTTTTGCAAAGGAGCTACACCAAAAGGCGTTCTTAGAGTAATGGGTGTACAAGGATTGACTATATATCATGTCAAGAGCCACTTACAGGTATAACGAAATGATAACAGTACCGTGTATATATGCATCAACGAGTTATTTGACTTATTTTTACAAATGTGTTGTGTGTCAGAAATATCGACTTGCAAAGTATCTGCCAGATTCGTCCTCTGAAGGTAGTTGGACATTGGTTTCCTTCTTTTTATCTCATGTTCCCAGTAGCCTATTTGCCTTAAAGTGGTACTTTAAAATCTTTCAGGGAAAAAAACTGACAAGAAAGAATCTGGAGACGTGCTCTCTGGGTTGGATGGTTCATCGTACGTGAAAATTTTCATTGTTTGAGTTGATTTGTAATGCTACTTACTGCCTGGTGCTTCAGATTAAGTGTCTCAGAAAGCGGCTTATGTTATGTAACTTTTTGACTACAGGGGAATGCAGATAACTGAAGCCCTGAAGTTGCAGATGGAAGTTCAGAAACGATTGCACGAGCAACTAGAAGTACGATTCAACATGCTACTTAAAAGAAAGAGATAGGAAAACGAATAATTAATCTGTGGAGCAATATTAGCTTAGCAGTTGGGATGCCTCTGACATTCTTTGATTTTTTTGTAGGTGCAAAGACAGTTGCAGCTACGGATAGAAGCACAAGGGAAGTACTTGAAGAAGATAATAGAAGAGCAACAACGACTCAGTGGAGTTCTTGCCGAACCTTCAGGCCCAGTAACAGGCGAATCAGATCCTGCAACCCCTGCCCCAACATCCGAGTCTCCCTTACAAGATAAGTCTGGCAAGGAATGTGGACAAGACAAGAGCCTTTCAGTTGACGAGTCTCATTCATCTTACCGGGAGCCTCTGACACCGGACTCGGGATGTAACATTGGGTCTCAAGATGAGAGCGGAGGAGAAGAGAGATCATCAAAGAAGCCTAGATTGACGAGAGGTGGAGCTGGTTACACACCTGAGATGGTAGTGGCGCATCCAATACTAGAATCAGGCTTGAGCGCTTCTTACCATCACTCAGACCATGCTCTCGCCTTTGACCATCCATCTACATCACTGCTTGGTGCTGAAGCCCGATTGGACAAAGTTTCAGGAGACGATCTATGAAGTTGTGTATCACGTGGCATCTATAGGTTTGAGTGTATCACATGTACTTGTTGTCTATCCTTTATTCCTATTAGTTAGGTGATCACAACTCTCTAATTATAGACGCTGCCACAAAGCATGAACAATGGATATATATGTCGTGTTGTGCTGTAATTTGGTAAACACAAAACAAAAATTTACTTTCTTATATTCCCAACACAGTTAATTCTTCTCAAGCTTTTTTTGGAGGACATAAAAAAAAAAAGGATAGTATGGTTTTGATTCCTCTGGCTGATATGTTTCAACAACAACATTACATTGGTCGGAACGACTGTTTTTTTCACCGTGTCATCTACACTTTTGGTTTGTTGATCGCATCAAAACAAATGAAATAAAAATTGAAAACATATTACAGTGCTCGTGAATGGAGACTCTAATTCTAAGGACTTATGTTGCATTCTCTGAGATAAACGTGCTCATAGTCGACGTGCTTTGACCAGAAGCCTCGGTATCTTGCAATCCCAATCTCTAGCCATGGTTTGAGGTTTCCGTTGTAGTGTATGACGGCTCCTCTCTCTATGTCCCTCTGGTTCACACTCGGGTTGTATCCAAGCCCCAGGATGTGCCATTTCCGGTCTATCGGGTATGTTCTTTTCCAAAATGTGATGAGACCAGGCGGCAACGTCCCTAGCTTCCACAATTCTCGGTCTTGATTCTGCATTTCAAAACAGTACGTGTATAAAAAGATCAGCAAGCATTCAAGGAGAGAGATACACAGCAACTTGAGTTCAGTTTTTTGCGTACCAGATTCTGCCATCGATGATAAACATCTGTGATGTTTTGTCTCTTCCATTCGTCCAGATCAAAGACATTCATCCCATAAGCCCAACCACAAGCTCGAGGGTCAAAATTCTTGGAGATGAGTGGGTTTGAGAAGTTGAGATAACGGTCAAAGCGATGAAAGCTTTCCCCACAAGTCTCTACAGCACCGTTGACATTACCTTTCAGATCAACTGACCAAAGACCAGAAAGGTCCTTCTGCACAACTATATCATCGTCCAAGAAGAGCACCTTGCTGAGCTTCGGGAAGATCTCAGGCAAGTAAAAACGAAGATGGTTAAGGATGGATAAGTATTTTGGATTCCGGAACTTCAAGTTCGTATCTGAATTTGTATGGTGGGCCCTGAAGTAATAGTCTATCATCGATCGAGAACTAAGCTGCTTGAGAACAGGGCTGTAGCTTGAATTCAGCCATGTAAACTCTTCAACATTCTGAACCTGGATGGTGGCTTTGCCCGGTGGGTTGTCCAGGAACCACATCCTCATTGCCGCATAGTTGAGTTTGTCCGTGACGATGTGGAAGACATGCTTTGAGGGATGCTGCGGATCAAAATCTAAGATAGTAAGTTTCACAGAAAGAAACATATTTAAATGTTCAATCAGATGAAGAGAGTTAACTCTTACCTTGGCATTGGTTATGGTAGAGTTAACAACAACGGATGCAGCCAAAACATTATCAGAGAAGAGGGCATAGTGATACAGCTGATTATCTTCTAGTTTCTCCTGGTTTGGGAACTGTTGTTGAGACGAATTCAAAGCATAATAATCGGTAGTGAGGCGTAGAGGGAGGCAGTGAAGGCCCTTTGGAATCGTCTTAGCAGTCAATTGTGTCAAGAACATGGTTTGCTTCTTATGGACCCGTAGCTGCTCCTCTGCCGAGTGGAGCATTGCACGCAGCTTCTTTACCATTGTGGAACAGTCATCTTGGATCTGCTTGCCTTTGGCCAATGTTTGCTCCATTGCTTTCAGTTTTTCTATGGCACTGGGTTTAAAAAAAAAAATCACAGAAAGGAACTTTATTTCAACTGGTCATTTAACTGCATTTCCGAAGACACTTACTTCTTTGGCAGATCCGAATCCTTGGATGCATCTCCCAGTGCCCGTTGAACTTCTTTAATCCGGACTCGAAGCTCTCTCACAAAATGCGCATTAGCCTTTGCAGCTGGGAGTGAAAGATAAACCTTTGCCCTAATCAGCTGATCTTTAAGATGCTTCACCTTAGCATCAGTCATTAACACATTTCCTCTTTCTTTTTCAGCTCCAAGTGCCTTAGGCTCTTGCTCATCAACCTTTTTAGAGGTTTGCTGGGTCAACTGAAGATGCATCCTTTCCTACATGATGATGAGATCGATGCACAAATTAGTGAGAGTACAGAGATAATTTCGGCACAACAACATCGAGGGCCAAAGCAGCCGCAGCAAGTTGGTGATTTTGCAAGAACATTCTACCACAAAGGAAAAGTTTTGTTCACCTAATTTATACTAGCAAGCATAGAGTCAAATGTATCACCATTCAAAAGAAACGTACTTTATTCTGAGAGTTGTCATCAGAAGCGTGCATATCATTTGGCTTATCCAACTCTGAGGCTGCATCAGTGACTTGTTTGATGGGATCTTCGGTTTGAGACTGATTTTCATCGTCGGTGGTCGAAAGAACTCGAGCAGACAATTGGTCTCTCGCTTCTGATAAAAAGGGAAAATCTTGTGAACTGACTCGTGAAAAATTAGAGGCGAAAAAATAGAAAGAAGCAAGAGAAATTGAACTGCAGTTACCTTGCCTTTGCGAAGATTCACTTAGAGACGAATCCGAATTTTGTTGGGCATAGACTACACCGGCGAGTCCTCTAACCACTTCCGGAGATTCCTATACGCATTTTGTTGAACAAGATTGCAAAATTAAGAAACGATGTAAAGATCTGAGGCGTATGAAAACAAGAACTATAAATTACCCGGGGAAGCAGATTTAAACGATTCTCGTCGGAATTGTAAGTCTGAAGAAAGAAACAATAAAGCCGTAAGAAGGAAACCTCGAAAACGCAGCAATGGAGAAAGAAGAAGAAGAAGAAAAGGAGAGAGTAATACGGACCAGAGAAGTTACGTCCTCCAGGAAATCGCGCTTAGCTACAGAATGAATTACATGGGAATAAGAAGACAAACCAAATAGAGCAAATCGGAGATGACAGAGAGAGAGAGAGAGAGAGAATTTACAAAATGGGGTCTTGAAGGTGGCGGCAGGATCGGAGTAGAGGAGGATAGGAGCAGCGACGGTGAGGAAAATGAAGAAAAGAACAAGATTGCGTAACTTCACCATCGTCGCATCAGATCAACGAAGAGAGATTAGATCATCATTCGTCTGTGCGGAGAGAGAGAGAGAGAGAGAGACTGAGATTGATTGCTTTCCTTATTCAGAGTGATGAGAGAACAAGTGATAACAAATAACTAGCTGGTGCAGAAGTAAATGTCGCTTTTACCCTTTTTTGTCGAGTTAAAGTGGGGATTAAACACATCATTAATTGTTTTCGCGTCTCACAAATAATTCAACCATAATACTAATTTAGCGGTAATCAAATAAAGGAAAGTGACTTGCATGGTCCACATTCCACATTCCACATTACAGCTCACGAAATCAATTTAACCGACACATTTTTTCTTGTCTTACATAATATGAGTATTTAGTTATAAGACTGAATTAAAAAGAAACCTTTTATCAACTTAAAGGGAAGAGACTACTTTTAGAAAAAAATCGATGGGCGTTAGTCGGACTGCATTTAGTGATTTTTCAAAATCGGAATTAAATGGAAGAAGAGAAATTTTTAGTATATTTTTGATATTTTATAGTTGACATTTGTATATGTAAAATAACATATTAATAACAAAATCCTATACTTCTAAATTAGTTTAAATATTTTTTTTCTAGTTTACATCTAATCTAAAAGATAAAAATAGCTCCACTCACATGATCTACAAAATAGATATTATATTAATCATTTAAAGAAGATACCAAATATAATAAAAAGAATTATAATTCTTATCTTCATGTTCTTCAATGATCAAATAGTGAATGTGTAGTGGGCTATTAGATTGTTAAAACTTAATAGTAGTTAATTACCAACCTGAAAAAAATATTAAAATTAGATGTTAATACATAATATCGAATTGTATTCCCAAAATTAAAAAAATAAAAATAAAAAACAGAGCAAGAGACATACTTTTCTTGAAGAAAATAAACCATAACATCTCGAACATTAAAAACAAATAACGAACATTAGAATAAGAAACAAAACTAACCCATGTCCTAATGCTATAAAGTATATTTCAGTTGGTATAGAGGAAATGTCCGTAAGAAACTAATCAAGAAGCTAAAACAAACTAATTAAGAAGCTAAAACATGATTAAACTGAATAGGCTTCACAAATGGGCATAATAATTTCAGGAACCAAAATTTGAGAGCGATTTCCTGAGACTGCCACGGTCCCACAGCAAAACCGACTTTTCAACCGACTAAGCGGATAACGCGCCACCTTTTTGAACAGCGTAGAGACAACAATAGGACTTCTAACAAAATGAATGCCATCACTCCATGTGAGACCTCCAAAAATGTAACCTTTTGTAGTCCATTTGGGTTTCAATGTTATCTTAAAACTTTTAACTTGACCAACGCTCTCAAACTCCAACACACTTGGCTCAACTCTCACCGACACTCCATATGGCTCCCGAACTCTTGCTCTATAAGTGCCTGCGGATCCTACGTGCTTCAGCTTCCGGGTCACAATCACGGAACCAGAGAGATCAGGCAAAGTGATGGATGGATAGTTCAAGTCTAGCACACTTGCTTTCTTGGAGCATTTGTGCAAAGGACTCTCCGAGAAGAGCTTGATCATTGTTTCGTTGTAGCCAGCAGCACAAAGGAAGTCCAAGTAGTCGTGCACTGTCAAGTCATAGACTAATCCTGATTCTCCTGCACAGTTTGGTCTGATATGTCCCGATCCGTAATTGAATGCATTTGCCTTCACGTATGATCTGTTGAGCATTGGACTTACTTTGTTGTCTCGTGTTCTTGCTGCATGCACATGAGTGAATAAAGGGAATCTCTAAGAAAGACTAAAAGGAGAGGTGATATTAAGCATGTATTATATATACCGGTGGTCATGATGGCATATCTGATTGCAGCTAGACTCCATGAAGGGTGCATTGTCTTGAGAAGACCAACAACACCAGCAACATGAGGGTATGACATGGAAGTGCCAGATTCTGTAATGAAAGCAGTCGTGCAAAGATCAGATTTCAAACCACTTAGACTTTGTTCTCTTGTGTAGGCGGCTATGATGTCAACTCCAGGAGCAGTCACATCAGGCTAATAATAAAAAATAAACCATACTATCAAGTGAGCATCAAGAAACAGGGAGAATGAATTATGAGGGAACAAGATAAAGAAACAACCTTGAAGATTCCCGGGAGTAACAGAGTTAGGTCCCTGAGAAACCAGCCATGTATGGGGCTGGTTTAATGCCAAAAGCTGCTACAAGTGAAGTAAGAGACGCCATGGGAGATAAAATGTGAAATGATTCAACAATGTAAGCAAATAATGAAGCAGTCCAGTATATAACAAAACAAGGATATGGGACTGAGAGGCATATTAAGTAGAGTTAACGTAAGAGAAGGGAGCTTGTTCGTTGATCTTGATATGTGTAGCAGGAAGAAAATGAGGATCCACGGTGATGTCATTCCCGGATGCCTTATCATTACACAGAACCATTGCAACAGAACCAGCTAGAGCTGCTTGTGTCCCTTTGTCCACTCTCGATGTATTACCTCTAAGGCACACCATCATCTTCCCCTTTGCCTTGTTCGAATCTAGTGTGCCTTCTTTGCAAAGCATCCTGAAAGATTCATAGTACAAGTCAAAGAAAATGATCGAGTATCAACATATTGAGATGAAGGAATGTTCAAAAGTTTTCAACTTACACATCTGCAGCTGATGCATTGTCAAGCTTAGCTTGAGCACCGGTTAGGAGGCTGTACGTTTTCCCTACTGGCATCAATGGTTTCGACATGCTTAATCTCTTGAAGCGTTCACCATTTGCAAGCTGCCCAAATGATTGGAACTCACGATCAAGCGTGCTTGCTGCGACTATGAGTATCCAAGGGGCAACGTTCGAGACAGAAGCAGGATCAAGGCCAAAGTTTCCAGCAGAACATACCACAATAATGCCATGTTTAACATCATAGAAGGAGTCAATGGCAAGGCCGTCGCTGAAATAATCGGCAGGAGAACCACCAAGAGAGATGGAGAGGACATCAACACCATCATGAATGGCCATATCAAAGGCAGCCAAGGCATCAAAACCAAAGCATGTGTTTCCATTCACTGGAGGCCAGTAGACATTGTAAGAGGCTACTCTAGACAATGGAGAGCCTCCTTTCGCAGTCTCGTTGCCTACACCTAAAACGCTAGCTCCAGGGACAAAGTGTCCCCCTGCAGTCGAGAGCGTGTGAGTTCCATGGCCGTCATGGTCACATGCCGACTCAAAGGAAGAATTGCTTTTGATACCAGACGAATCCAAGAACCCTTTGTTGAAATACCTTGCCCCTATAAGCTACCTGCTCATCTTTTCTTGTATCAGTTATATCATAAACATTTACCATCGAGACATGTATACACCAAGAATCATGAGTCAAGAACCTGTTGCAGCGAACATTTTCAGCAATCTCACAAATTCCTTTCCATCGAGAAAGAACATGTCCAAGTCCATCTGCTCTAAAGCTTTGGGATTCGGACCCAACACCTGATGCCACAATATAGTTGGTTTTAGTGTTGTAAAATTAGTATGTAAAGGAAGAGGGAGCCGATGATTGTGTCTTCACCAAATCTTGCTTTTGACAACACGGAGCTTGAAGGGATCACACCTTTCCTCTTCATCTGCTTGAACTCCCATGAATGTGTTGTGTGCAACTTCTTGCCTTCGTCTGGAAACACAAAGATCACATTTGGATGCTCTAAATTCATTCAAACACAACATAATTAGATTCTCTAAGTAACTCAAAAGAGAAAGAGAGAGAGAGTTTTGAAATTACTTGAAATCTCAGCGGCTTCTTCTTCTTCAAGAATGGCTGCAAAGCCATTGTGTATCTTTTGTAGAAGTAAAAGATTGCGTCTCTAGCCTTCTCATGACTGTAAGATCATGCATGGGGATCAGATCAAACAAACACTAAGAATACAGGCATGAGGCACATAAAGAAGATCAACATGAAATCATATATATTATGCTACCTTCCAAAAAAGATCACAGAAACTCGTGATGAGATTCAGCTACACGCGTAAGGGCTGAGGGGGAAAATTTCAGGCCATGCGAGTGAGATCCCAAGTAAAACAATATACGATTTTTTTTTATGTTTGAACCAAAACAACAGTCTTGTTAGTATATAAGCTAACATACGTGACATGAATGTTGTAAAAGATACCTACTTTTCTCTCTACAAAGGGACATGATATAGAGATAGAATAATTAACAGTGCAAGTACAATTCTCGCCATAATTTACAGCTTAGGATCTCTGAAGAAAGTAGACAATACAAATTTGATCGTAATGGGATTTTAAATGGAAGATTTTTATCTGAGTTTTTAGTATCTATATATATAAAGTTCAGTTCTTTTCTCAGCATGACACGTCAGCAAAGAGAGGTCTTCAGAACGTGACACGTCAACACTCTGCTTTTCCAATTCTCTATTAAAACTTATAATTTATTATACTTATTATTCAATCATAATAACTATCATTTAATCATAACTAAATTTGAAAAGTCATTTTGTATAAGAAAATAGTTTGAATATTGATCTAAATAAATTTTAAGTTAATAATTTTAGTTTTATCAAATTAATTTTAATATTTTATATAGAAATAATAAAATAATAAGAAAATGAACGGGATGATGCAAAACGGGAAGGTAATTAGTTAGATGGAGCGGAATGAAACAAGAAGAAACACGACGAGGCATAATGGAAAGGAAATGAAAGAGATGAGATAAAATGGGATGGGAATAAATGGGACGAGCCAGAACGAGCCGGGAAGAAGCAGGACATCAAATTCACAAAAACCAATCGAAGCCCACAGCGTCCAAACATCCAGCATAATGTTCTAGCGATCGTAGAACCGAAGACCTAGAGACAGCCCAAAATCTAACATGAAACCGAGCTATCTTGATATACCTCTATTTTACATGCTTTTTATACTATTTTAGTATAATTTTCTAATGTTTTTTAGGAGGTTTTCAATCTAAAAAGATAGTTTTATTTGATTTATAGTATACTAAGAGTCTTAGCAGGTTGAATGATGCATTTTGGAGCAAAACTACAAGATTTGGACTTCATCCCGCTCCATACCAAAGCATCAACTTTGAGAAGGCCTTAAAAATTATCTACTCAATGGATTTCATCAAAACCACTTCGCCGCGTGCCTTGAGTGAGTTAACTCTCCAACACAAGTGGATTCGTATCATTTGGATGAGTAGAAATGGAGTTATGATCGCATTAGTGAAGTCTGGTCCAGACAGCCGGAACCGCGCTAGTAGTCACTCGGCGCCCAAGACCGCGCGCATCGACTGCCCGAGGAACCATCGTCCCGAGGTTGACCCGCACAGCACACCACTACTTATCCAGTATTCTCCGCGGCCGAGCGCACAAACCGAACCGGGAAGCAAAGCCTCGCGGTCGACCCATTCCAATCCAGCGCCCAGCAATGTGCACGACCGTATTGTCCGAACCGGGAAGCATCGTCCCGCTCTCGACCCGCTCACTTCCCACAATCCGCACACCGCGCATGAGTGCAATGTCCGACCAGAAGACCAACGTCTCGCGTCCGGCCCGAACATACCACTTAATCATCCCTGATCCATGGAAAGGTTTTACATTCGTGATCTGTGTTCTAGACGGTTTTATTATCCCATATCCCTAAATCATATCATCTATCATTGAGTCATAGATCATTGCTTGCTTCTCTGCGATTAGCCCCTGTTGACCTAGCGCTTTCTCCCTACTGAATTTACACCTCGTTTACTTGGTTACTTTTAGTTACAGTTACAATCTCTCAATCATACTTTTGTTTTAGCTTGCGCCGAAATCTTTATTTTCAAAGTGTACTCAATAGCCTGTCCTTGTGTTCGATACCCATACTGCTACGATTTGTGCACTTGGAGAGGTATAAAGAGTTTGGTAAAACCTGACTCACATCAGAAGTTCATTAAATTATTTTATTCTAAATCTTGCCGTGATATTTTATAGAATAACAAAAATACGACGGTAATCATTTGAGACTTTTTCAAATTTGTTTTTCAATCATAAAATTTAAGAACTTCCAATTTTTATTCATATAGATTAAGGATAATAAATTATTAATTATAAAATATTATTAATTGAATTTTGCCACTTTAACAAGTATAAGTACAAACACAACGAAGACCTCTGCCAGTTTTACTCTAAGAGTTGCGGTCCTGAATAACTCATTACAGTTTTGGAGACAGTAGTTCTCTAACAGACTCATTTGAGTGTAGTGGCCTCAGTATGAATGACTTATTTAGTGGTCTCGGTATACGTCGTGGCTGACTTATCTGGAGGTAGTGGCCCCAGTATAAGCAGCGGTGGAAAGCCCATCTGGGTGTAGTTACCCCAATTTGAGTAGGTGCACACTTGTCTGGGTGTAGTGGCCCTAGTACAAGTGGTTTGAGCGGATGAGTTAAGAGTAAAGATGTCTAGAGACGTGCGTATAACATAAGATTGTATGTGAGTCTCGGGGATTAGGTGAGGATCTCCAGTGTTGTTGCCTTGCGAGGTCGGGTTTTATGGTCTTGAGAGATGTTTTGTGTTAGGATTCGAGGTCGAATCCAGTTTAGTGGGGGTAGAGTTGTAACCTCCGTAGCCCAATTTGTGGAGTTTTGGAAGTTGCGTCGGGCGACGCAATGATGTGAGTCAGGCAACGCAGTAATTGAAAATTTTCGGTTTGATATTAGTCCGGTTTAGGGCCTGAAAACCCTGATTTCGGGATTTAAAAGAGTGCAGCCGCCGAGTTTCTTGTTGTTTTGTCGTATTGTGAAGAGGAGAAGTTCCAGAGGCGATTTGGTGGGAGATCAGGTGTTCTTGGTCGAATCAGAGGCAAATCATTCCTGTTCTTCGTCGCTTCATCTCCCTTTTTCTGTTTCAATACGTTTCTTAGATTATTGCGTTATCATAGGCTCGTGTTTCACTAGGATTTTGTTGTGTGTTGTGGTATTCAGTTGTTCTTGAGCTGTTCTTGAGTTATTGTGGTGATTTGATCGATTTGGGGTGTTGAATCCCGTTGATTTGCGGTTTTCGTGTCAATTTCGTGATGTGGGATTTCTGTCTGCGAGTATGTGTCAACTGACGCAAGGTGTGTTAACCGACATAGAAGTTGTGTCGCTCGATGCAAGAGTAATTGTTTGTTTTTCCCTCTATTTGATTTGTATTGGTTGTTTGCTTGTCTAGTGTCTCATGTAATTGACATGTAGGTGGGATGATCGTCTCACTAAGTATTTATGATAATACTTACGCAACACTTTCGTTATGTGTTGCAGGTAAAGATTTAAGTGATCACGGAATCAAGGCCGAAGAAGAGGATGATAGGACTTTTATTGTTTTGCATTATTTAAGTTTCTAGTACCGGGTGTTTAGGTTACTAGAACTATTTAATTGTTTTATTTGCTTCCGCTGATTATTGTTGAATGATTTGATTTATTTAATTTATTTTGTTTTAAGACTTCCACTAGTATTGATTTAATTATATATAAAAAAAAATTAGTTGTTTCATTTTGGTATGGGAGTCTAGACGATTTTATGAGTGCTAAGATTGCTAGAATTGATAAGTTTTAGTATCATCCTCTTCGAGTTCCAGGAGATTCCGCGGTGAGTTTTTTGTTTGTTTCTGTTATCTTTTTTTGTGTGTGTTCTAGCTTGCTCATCTACTGCTTCATGCAGTTAGATGGATAGAGTAGCTAGAGGTCATGGTACGAGAGATCGCGGTGCTAGCGGTATAGTTGGCCGTGGCGACAGAGCTGGTGGTAGAGCTGGAGACCGAGCAGACCGAGGTCAGGGTCGTGGACTTCCGGTGGATTCAGGAGAGAGTGCAACACCGAGTGTGGCGACTGCTTTGGTGGCGGGTCCAGTTGAAGGTGATGCCGTGTGGGCGCTAGTGAGAACGTGGGAGTCGGGGCGGGTCCAGTTGCGGGTGCTGTTCCAGCACAGGGTGATGATGACTTGGTGGGTAGGTTGCTGACACAGCTATTGGCACAATTTCCGCCATTGGCTCCAGTGGCAGAGGTGCAGCAGATAGCTGCATGGCTTAGCAGCCGAGGGCTGCTGTTGGCGGTATTCTACCCTATCTAGAGATGATGGGGCAGATGCAGAGGATTGGTTCACTGTTCTTTGAGGGCGGAGTTGGTCCAGAGGAGGCAGACGCGTGGCGTCAGGGACTAGAGCTGAACTTCTGGTTGATCAAATGTCCTTTGGAGAATCAGATCAGTCAACTATCTGAATGGGGACGCACATTTGTGGTGGTGGGCCACTAAGGGCCGGAGGCAATGTTAATTTGGGGTGAGTTCCTTGCGGAATTCAACGCCAAGTACTTTCCTCGAGAGGCGCATGTTCGTTTTCACTTGCGGTTTATGTTGATATCGCAGGGTGATCATTCTGTTCGCCAGTATGATGCCGAGTTTAGTAAGCTGATAGTGCATGCCGGCCGACGCTTGGATGATTAATATCAGCTGATGCAGAGGTTTCTTGAGGGACTTTGGTTGAGTATTTTGACGGAGTATAGAGGTGGTATGTACACCACAGATTGCTATTGAGGATATCTGGTTGTCCAGGAGTTAGAGGATGTGTTTCGGTCGCTGAAGGGATTACCACCATATCTGACTCCGATAAGACGCCTTACAGGATGGCGCCAGCTGAGTTGGCAGAGCTGAAGAAGCAGATAGAGGACCTTTTGTCTAAGGGGTTCATTCGACCGAGTGTTTCACCGTGGGGAGCACCGGTGTTGTTTGTGAAGAAGAAGGATGGAGTTTCAGATTGTGCATCGATTTAAGAGGTCTTAACCGAGTCACTGTGAAGAACAGGTACCCACTCCCGAGGATTGATGAGTTGTTGGATCAGTTGAGGGGTGCTACTTGGTTCTCCAAGATTGACTTGGCATCGGGTATCATCAGATCCCGATAGATGAGGCAGATGTCAGGAAGACTGCTTTCAGGACGCGTTATGGGCATTTTGAGTTTGTGGTTATGCCTTTCGGTTTGACTAACGCGCCGGCAGCCTTCATGAGATTGATGAACGACGTGTTCAGGGAGTATTTGGATGTGTTTGTCATCATTTTCATTGATGATATTCTGGTATACTCGAGGAGTCAGGAGGAGCATGCGACTCACTTGAGGTTGGTTCTGGAGAAGCTTCGGGAGCAGAAGCTTTTGCTAAGTTGAGCAAGTGCAGTTTCTGGCAGCGAGAGATGGGATTTCTTGGCCACATTGTTTCTGCAGAGGGAGTTTTGTGGATCCGGCTAAGATTGAGGCTATCAGAGATTGGCCTAGACCTAGTAGTGCCACAGAGATCAGGAGTTTTCTGGGTTTGGCAGGATACTACAGGAGGTTCGTCAAGGGGTTTGCTACCATGGCGCAGCCGATGACGAAGTTGACCGGGAAGGATGTCCCTTTTGTTTGGTCAGCTGAGTGTGAGGAGAGCTTTAGTCAGCTCAAGGAGATGTTGACTACTACACCAGTGTTGGCGTTACCCGAGCCAGGGAAGCCTTACATGGTGTATACAGATGCTTCAGGCATTGGTTTGGTTGTGTGCTGATGCAGGAGGGCAGAGTGATAGCATATGCTTCGAGACAGTGGCAGGGCAGTGAGCGTAACCGTCCTACACATGACTTAGAGTTGGGAGCAGTGATCTTCGCGTTGAAGATTTGGAGGTCTTACTTATTGGGTGAGACAGTACAGGTCTTACAGATCACAAGAGTTTGCAGCATATCTTCACTCAGCCGATGATGAACGCGAGACAGACGCGCTGGTTGAGTTCTTGGCGGACTATCAGGTGAGCATTAACTACCATCCGGGCAAGGCTAACCTAGTGGCGGACGCGTTGAGTAGACGGAGGTATGATTCAGTTGAGCGAGATGTGGAGTCTCTAGGTTGGCGAGATCAGTACCTTGCGTTTGTGTGCCATTTCGCAGGAGCCTTTGGGTTTAGGCAGTGGATCAGGCGGATCTACTTAGCAGGATCAGAGTTGCTCAGCAGAGTGATCAGAGTTTGCTAGATGCGACGAGTGACTGGTTCTGAGTATGAGGTCTCTGCGAATGGGACTATCTTGGTTCGTGGGCGAGTTTGTGTGCCTAAGGATGTGGAGTTGAGACATCAGATTTTGAGAGAGGCTCATTCGAGCAAGTTTTCCATTCATCCGGGAGTGACCAAGATGTACCATGACCTCAAGAGGTACTATCATTGGGTCGGGATGAAGAGAGATGTAGCATTGGGTTGCGAAGTGCAACACTTGTGCCTTGGTGAAGGCAGAGCATCAGGTTCCGGGTGGTCTTTTGCAGAGTTTACCCATTCCAGAGTGGAAGTGGGACATGATTACGATGGATTTCGTGGTTGGACTACCTGTTTCAGGACTTTCGATGCTATCTGGGTGATTGTGGATCGGTTGACTAAGTCCGCACATTTCTTGGCCATCAAGAAGACAGATGGAGCTGCTGTTTTGGCTAGGAAGTTTGTGCGAGAGATTGTGAGGCTGCATGGAGTGCCAGCTAGTATTGTGTCAGACCGTGATCCCAGATTCACTTCAGAGTTTTGGAGGCGTTTCAGGCAGAGATGGGCACTAAGGTGCATTTGAGTACAGCTTATCATCCGCAGACAGATGGTCAGTCAGAGAGGACTATTCAGACTTTGGAGGATTTGCTGAGGATGTGTGTGTTGGATTGGGGTGGCCAGTGTAACATCCGTAGCCCTTTTTCTGGAGTTTTGGAGGTTGCGTCGGGCGACTCAAGGTGGGCGTCGGTCGACGCAACAATTGCAAAATCGACCCATTTCAATTTAAGTCCGGTTTTGGCCGGTTTAGGGCCTGAAAACCCTGATTTCGAGTTTAAAGAAGGAGCAGCCGTTTTTCTTCCTCACTTGGTCGTTTTGCGAAAAGGAGAAGTTCATGAGGAGAGTTGGGCGATTTTGGAGAGATTTGGGGTGTTCTTGGGCGAATCTGAGGCGGATCTGTTGATGTTCTTTGTTGCTTCATCTCTCTTTCCTCTTTCAAATCCGTTTTCAAGGTGAGTGTGTGACCATAGGCTCGTGATTCGCTAGAAATTGATTGTTTGATTGAGTTTATGATGAGTTCTTGTTGGGTTCATGTTTGATTTGAGTTTATAATCGATTTTGGGTGTTGAATTCCCTTAATTTGTTGTTTTTGTGCGATTTCATGTTTCTGTCTGCGTCGACCGACGCAAGGTTTGCGTTGCTCGACACAAGTGTAAATTGTCTGTTTTGCCCTTTTGTTGCTGTTTATTGTTGTGTGATTGTTTAATATTTCACGTAATTGGCATATAGGTGGGATGATCCACTCACTAAGTATTTATGATAATAGTTATGCATCTCTTTCGCAATGTGATGCAAGTAAAAGATTTAAGTGGTCGCGGAATCAAGGCCGAAGGAGAGGATGATAGGATTGTTTTATTTATTTGTTTAAGTTGCTAGTAAACCTATTGTTTAGGTTTCTAGAACTATTTAATTGTTTATTAGTAAACCTCTTGTTGCAAGCATTATCAAACGTCACACCATAAGGGAATCTCCTCGCCATAAAGTTGAAATCATCAATGATCTCTTCAAGTGATGATCTTATCTTCCTCTTCTCCTTGGTGGGAGGCGGCTGTGAAGATCTTTGAGTAAGGGTTCTTCCTTTTGGTGCTATCTTCCCTCTTGTTCCAGTGGTTAGCTTTGTGGCTCTTTCTTGATCAGCTCTACTTTCTTCTTCATCCCATATCACTCTTGGGTCGGTCTCTCTTATAGTAAAGACGGACGCGGCATAGTTTTGCTTAGGAACGGTCGTCTTTGTCTCGGTCAAGACCTTCTCTTCCAAGTTGGCTAAGCGAGTGGTTAAATCCTTGACTTCCTTGGAGACTCCATCTACTTTGTCTTCAAGCCCTCTAGCTCTTCTTTGAATATCTTGGCTCCTCTTGTCTAGAGAGATGTGTAAATCTCGGATTTGTGCCTTCACTTGTTTTTGCCCTTCCACCAATGTAAGCATTGTCGAGTAACATTGCCTCTCCTTTAGTGTCACTTCGGCTACCTCCCTCTTAGCTTGATGAGCTACTGCTGTTATTGAATTGAGACTCTTGGTGGTGCCATCGAGGTTGTTATCAAGACTTGAGATCTTCTCATCTAAGTGATTATCCATCTCCTTGGTAGAAACTTTGGTAAAGTGTATCGCTCTCCTATTGTCTTCAATGGCCTCGCCTTGCTTCTTCAAATCTTC
Source organism: Microthlaspi erraticum (assembly GCA_902728155.2). NCBI lineage: Eukaryota > Viridiplantae > Streptophyta > Magnoliopsida > Brassicales > Brassicaceae > Microthlaspi > Microthlaspi erraticum. The sequence goes on along the minus strand of CACVBM020001225.1, from coordinate 21,914 downwards.
CTCCATGTCCAAGCATCTTGACTCTACTTTCTCTATTTGGGTAGAGAGTTCTCCAAGTCTTCCATCTAGTTCGTATCGCGTGAACTCTAGCTTTGTCTCAATGTCGCGGCTAGTTCTTCTTTGGCTCTCCATGAAACCCTCAAGCACGGCATCGAAATGGCTATCTCTCCGCCTATTGAGAACATGGTCGTGGTGTGAATGCAACACTGGTCTAGGTGGTTGATGATAAACCGGAGGTCGGTTTTGATGATGATGGTAATGATGCTCGTCTCGGCTAGGTCCTTCAAACGTCGGATGAGCGCGGTTGGGAGGGAACGGATGTGGCACGATGCTTATGGCTGGGTCTTGGTAACTCCGGCCGTGGAGATCGTGTGGGATCAGTGTCCGGTTCCCAAAGTGGATGTTGGTGTTGTGATTCATCTCCAAGTACCTATAAACACAAGATTTAAAAAGAAAAAGTTAGTATTCGAAAATACCAAGATCTAGACTTAGTTTTAAACAAGACTATGCAAGTGTTTATGATGCAATCCCCGGCAACGGCGCCAAAAACTTGATGCGGCATCTATGGGATGAGTACAAGTAATAATTCCCTAAGACAACTAGTGTTGCAAGTGCACAACATATAATTGTAGTATTTATTTAGGGGTCGAACCACAAGGGATTGGATTTCACACATTACATAATCATAGAGTTTAAATGACTAAGCTAAATCAAAAGATGCAAGGGTTTGTGTTTGTTTAGAACACGCAAAAGCAAATAACAATGCAATTCTATACAAGCAACATTATTGAACTATTGAAAACTCTTTTGAAAACATGAGCCAAGTCGATTGAAAAGTTTGTTAAAATCCGATTCTTTTGAACTCAAAACACTAAGGAAGGATTATTCCACTTTCGTGGTTCCAATCCCCTATGTCTCTTAAACCAATGGGCTCAGCTTTCGTTGGTCATTGTAGAGTGAGACATGCATTACATCCATTTCACTCTTCTTCTCTCCACGTATAAACCTACCTCTCCATCCTCCTTCTCCAATAATAAGAAACCTATCTCATCTCCCTCTCTCACATACGTAACTCTCTCTCTCTCTCTATCACACTTTCTTCTTCTACTTTATTAGTTAATTTTAATCATCCACTATATCAAATATAGTGGTACAGTTTTAGCCTCTTTAGGTCTACTTTCGTAGCCTAAAACGATTTGCCCATCAAATATTGTGTCCGGAGATATAACAAGCTTTTGGAGAGTATATCAACCTAAAATCAAGTCACTAGTTAGCTACTCTAGCAACAAGCATTAAGCATAAATAAAGATGGAGAACCATAGGGTTTCCCCTTTTAACAATCGATTCAAGATGGCCATTATATCACGTCCTCATTGGAAGGATCCATAATTCAACAATGAGTCTTAGATAGTAGATGAAGTCTCATGAATCCTTAGAGAGAGAGGCGGCGGAATATAGACTAAACCACGCCTCACCCTTAGGGAGAAATCTCTACTTCTAGACTATATAAATTGAAACATGCAAGCTATATACAAATGCAAAAGAAGAAAAGAAAGAAGAAGGAGACCACCTAAGTGGCTCCGAACTTTATTGAATAAGTGTTTCTTGTTATGCGGCTGGTGATTCTTATTACAAGAGGCTAAAAGCAAGTATATATAGGTAGAGAGCGGGTCTAGGTCGGCAAAGTTGAGCGCGCGCAGAAGAGGAAAGTTTCCATTTCTCTTTAGCCGCTTGAGCTTGCTCTCCAAGTTCTTGAATGGGCCGCGTTCAGGCCAATGGAAGCTTCTGGATTGAGTTATGCTAGTGTCAAGATGAGCCAAGGCCTTGGGCGCGGTATCCGGGCCTCTTGATCCATCAAAGTCTCCATGGGCTCTACTTAGGCGCTCGTCGGACATGTCTTGGTAGAAAATAAGTTCCGGTCCAACGAGTGATCCAAATGACCTCTTTCCACTTCGCCGCGGGTCATGACTCAAATATCTATCTTTCCATATAAGAAACATGACTTTTGGACGTCGGGAAGGCATGAATATGCGGTCGTACTTCGGATGCTCCGGTTTGGTCTTTAGCGAGAAATGTAGATTTGGTGCTCTAGACTTGGGAACTTGGTGATTTGACTCTTTTTGCTCCATTTTGGACTCTTCTTTGCTATTTTGACCTGAATGATGCTCAAAACCAGAATATACAAGAAAACTACCTCTTGGGCATAAAAACCACATTATTTGTATTAAAAACATAGTGAAAACCTTGATAAAAACATGAAAGATATGGTATATCACAGTGGCAAGCCCATATGGGTGTAGTGGCCCCAGTTTGCGTAGGTGCAGACTTGTCTGGGTGTAGTGGCCCTAGTACAAGTGGTTTGAAGTGATGAGTTAAGAGTAAAGATGTCTAGAGACGTGCGTATAACATAAGATTGTATGTGAGTCTCGGGGATTAGGTGAGGATCTCCAGTGTTGTGGCCTTACGAGGTCGGGTTTTGTGGTCTTTGAGAGATCTTTTGTGTTAGGATTTGAGGTTGAATCCAGTTTAGTGTGGGGGGGCGGGGGGTTGAGTTGTAACATCCGTAGCCCATTTTGTGGAGTTTTGGAAGTTGCGTCGGGCAACGCAAGGATGTGCGTCAGTCGACGCAAAGATGTGCGTCGGTCGACGCAGCAATTGGAAATTTCCGGTCCGATATTAGTCCGGTTTACGGCCTGAAAACCGTAATTTCTTGATTTAAAAGAGTGCAGCCGCCAAGTTTCACCTTGTTTTCTGGTTTTGTGAAGATGGGAAGTTCCAGAGGCGATTTGGTGGGAAATCCGGGGTTCTTGGTCGAATCAGAGGCGAATCATTGCTCTTCTTCGTTGCTTCATCTCCCTTTCTCTGTTTCAGTCCGTTTCCAAGGTGAGTGTGTGATCATAGGCTCGTGTTTCACTAGGATTTCGTTGTGTGATGTGTTATTGAGTTGTTCTTGAGCTGTTCTTGAGTTATTGTGGTGATTTGATCGATTTTGGGTGTTGAATCTCAGTTATTTGCTGTTTTCTTATCGATTTTGTGATGTGGGCTTTCTGTCTGCGAGTCTGCGTCGACCGACGCAAGGTGTGTCGACCGACACATGAGTTGTGTCGCTCGACGCAAGAGTAAATTGTTTGTTTTTTTATTTTCTGTGTATTGGTTATTTGCTTGTGTCAGTGTCTCATGTAATTGGTCTGTATGAGGGATGATCGTCTGACTAACTATTTATGATAATACTTACGTAACTCTTTCGTAATCTGTTGCAGGTAAAAGGTTTACGTGATCGCGGAATCAAGGCCGAAGAAGAGGATGATAAGACTTTTATTGTTTTGCATTGGTTAAGTTGCTAGTACCTGGTGTTTAGGTTACTAGAACTATTTAATTGTTTTATTTGCTTTCGCTAATTATTGTTGAATGATTTGATTTATTTAATATATTGGTTTTAAGATTTCCTCTAGTATTGATTTAATTGAAAAAACTTGGTTGTTTCAAATATCACAACAAAAGAAGTAAAAATGGGTGATGGTATTCTGCCTAAATAGTAGACAAAAGAAAGTTACTATTCTTTTATAGATTAAAGATTTTAAAAGGAGGATAGAGCTATTTTCTTTGCTTTAAAAAAAGAAAAAAGTTAATGTGTTTTAATGTTTGTGTTTATATAGTGGTACATGATGTGTTTTTAACATAGTAATAAGAAACTCCTAAAAAGAAAATAAATGAATGATGGGAAAAGTAGAGTTGACTACATTTATTACTATGTGCATATTATCACCATGTCAGAATTATAATATCAATTCAATCGACGAAAATTTGTATCTATATTAGAATGAGTTTTTTCCCTGTGCTTTTTTATCTTGTTAATGTATGGAAACTTTTTGACTAATCAGTAGTTTTCTAAAGCACTAAAAAAACATCAACAAAAAAACTATATGTTGTTTTATTATTATTCTTTTTTTTTTGTCGAATGATATGTTACTAGAATGGTCCTTTGTGTTCTTTGTCCTTGGTATATGATTGATGAAAAAGAAGGTGAATCGTCTCCTATTCTGGTCTACTTCGTCGAGAAGAATCAAGAATACTCGCAACACCAAGCACAAAGATATTTGAGATTACCAGCATCGAGTTTCAAAGACGCCATTTCAGGCTTATAGCTAAGTGGAAAGGTTTGGAGTATGCGATGCATCTGGTGAATTCACGAACGGAATCAGAATATTGAGTGAGTACGAAAAATAGAATCAGAATAATTTTGATAATTATGTTTTAAAAGGTTTATTTTTAGATGGGTAAATGATTGGCAAGCAGTCTGTAAATTGATTACTTGCCTTTTGTACTAAACATGCTTTCTAATATAGATTTATTGTTATTATCATCATTGGAATATTCATTTGATGATACTTAAAATAATAGTGTATTGGAATGTATACTACATTTACATTTGATAATACGTAGTCAAGCTAATAAAATATCTTACACACCATTTGTTACAATCTTTTACAATTCTGAAAAAACTCTCTCATATAAAATATTATAGTAATGTAGGATATCTTACACACCATTTGTTACAATCTTTTACAATTCTAAAAAACTCTCTCATATAAAATATTATAGTAATGTAGGATATAAATGTTTTCCAATATCTATGTTTCTATCAATTTATAATTGTCATAATTATGTAGACGGATTAGTGTAACGGAAAATGTTATAATTAAAATCTAATACAAAACGAAATGAAAAGAAGATGAAGTCTTCTCTGTTCAGTTGTATTGAAAATTTGGCAATGTTTGCCTATAATAAAAATTAATTTGAGTATTAATTAGAAATTTGGAAATCATTTTTTTTTTGAAAATAGAAGTACAGAAAATAAAATATTACTGTGTAGATAGATAACTTGATCTAGATACACATATATATCACTTAATTTTTATATATTTATTATCTGACGTTCATTAAATTATTTTATTCTAACTCTTGTCATGATATTTTATAAAAGAAGAAAAATGCGACTGTAATCTTCTGAGACTTTTTTCAAATTTGTTATTCAATCATAAAATGGTTGAAGAACTTCCAAATTTTATTCATATAGATTAAGGAAAATAAATTCTTAATAAAAACATTATTATTTGAATTTTGCCTCTTTAACAAGTATAAGTACAAACACATTGAGGACCTCTGCCAATTGTGCCATTAACACATTTTCCATCTCCTTCATTGTATGATTCCCGGCAGTTGTCAATACAATCAGAAGGATTACATGCATTGAGTGGAGGAAGAATCTTAGTACACTGCTTTCCCTGAGCTTCTGAAATCACTGAAAATTTTCATAAGATAAAATAAAATTTGAAATAATAAGTATGTGCATGTTTTGATCATTTTTGTAATGTATAATTTAAAATTAAATATTATTTGATGTTAAAAAATGGAAAAAGATGAAATTACCAAAAACAACAAGCATGAGCATGAAGAAATAAGAACATGATAACTTAGCCATGATGAATATCACAACAAAACTAAGTTATTATTCTTTTATAAATTAGAGATTATAAAAGGAGGATATAGCTATTTTTTTTTTCTTTTTTTGTTCTTTTTAAGTGAATGTGTTCTAATGTTTGTGTTTATATAGTGGTACATCATGTGTTTTGAACATAGCAATAAGAAACTCCTAAAAAAGAAAGTAAATGAATGATGGGAAAAGTAGAGTTGACTACATTTATTACTATGCACATATATTCACAATGTCAGAATTATAGTATCAATTAATCAAAAAAAATTTGTATCTATATTAGAAAGAGATTTTTTCTCTGTGCTTTTTAGTTTCTTATTAATGTATGGAAACTTTTTGACTAATCAATAGTTTTCTAGAGGATTTAAAAAACATCAATAAAAAACTATATGTGGTTTTATTATTATTATTTTTTTGTCGACATGCTATGTTCCTCGAATGGTCCGGAGATCCAAGCTGGCGGAACAAAGTTTATGTAATACACATCATGAAGGAGATCTCGTGCACTATGTACTAGCTTGTTTTCCTTTGTGTTCTTTTTCCTTGGTATTTGATGGATGAAAAAGGAGGTGAATCGTCTCCTGGTCTAGTTCGTCACTCGCAACACCACACAAGGATATTTGAGATTATCAGCATCGAGTTTCAAAGACCTCATTTCAAGCTTATAGCTAAGTGGAAAGGTTTCGAGTATGCGATGCATTTGGCGAATTCACGAGCGGATCCAACTGCTGTGATTGAGAAGCTTAAGAAGATAATGAAAAGCCGTGGATACTGAAGAAAGAAAATGGAATCAGAATAGTGAGTGAGTAGGAGTCTCGGAATCATAATAGTTATGATAATTATGTTTTCAAAGGTTTATTTTTAGATGGGTAAATGATTGGCAAGCGGACTGTAAATTGGTTATTTGCCTTTTGTACTAAACATGCTTTCTAATGTAGATTTATTGTTATTATCATCAAATTATAATTATTGGAATATACATTTGATGATACTTAAAAAAATAGTGTATTAGAATGTATACTAGATTTGATGATATATAGTCAAGCTGATAAAATATCTTACACGCCATTTGTTACAACCTTTTATAATTCTGAAAAATTCTCTCATATAAAATAATATAGTAATGTAAGATATAAACGTTCTCCGGTATCTATGTTTCTATCAGTTTAAAATTGTCACAATTATGTAAACGGATTAGTGTAACAGAAAATTATATAAATTAGAATCTAATACAAAACAAAATGAAAAGAAGATGAAGTCTTCTCTGTTCCCTTATGTTGAAGATTTTCCAACGTCTGCCTATAATAAAAATTAATTTGAGTACATTAATTAGAAATTTGGAAATCATTTTTCTGAAAATTTAAGTACATAAGAGGAAATAGTATTGTGTAGATAGATAACTTGATCTAGATACACATAAATATAACTTAATTTATTTATTTATATATATATATATATATATTCTGAAGTTCATTCAATTATTTTATTCTAATTCTTATCGTGATATTTTATAAAATAACAAAAATGCGACTGTATTAATCTTCTGATAACTTTTTTTCAAATTTGTTATTCAACCATAAAATAGTTGAAGAACTTCCATATTTTATTTATATAGATTAAAGAAAATAAATTCTTAATTATAAAACATTATTATTTGAATTTTGCCTCTTTAACAAGTATAAGTACAAACACATTGAGGACCTCTGCCAGTTGTGCCAATAACACATATTCCATCTCCTTCATTTTATGATTTATCAATACAATTTAAAGGATTACAAGCATTGAGTGGAGGAAGGATCTTAGTATACTGTTTTCCATGAGCTTCCGAATCCACTGAAAATAATTTAAAATAAAATTTGAAATAATAAGTATATGCATGTTTAGATCATTTTGTAATGTATAGTTTAAAATTAAAAATTATTTGAAGTTCAAAAATGGAAAAAATTGAAATTTTCAGAAAACACAAGCATGAGCATGAAGAAATAAGAACATGATAACTTAACCAAGATGAATATCACAACAAAAAATAGTTACTATTCTTTTATAAATTAGAGATTATAAAAGGAGGATATAGCTATTTTATTTGCTTTTTTGTTTGAAGTGAATATGTTCTAATGTTTGTGTTTTTATAGTGGTACATGATGAGTTTATAACATAGTAATAAGCAACTCTTAAAAAAGAAAATAAATGAATGATGAGAAAAGTAGGCTTGACTACATTTATTACTATGTGCATATTCTCACCATGTCAGAATTATAATATCAATTTAATCGAAGAAAATTTGTATCTACATTAGAAAAAGTTTTTTCCTGTGCTTTTTTGTATCTTATTAATGTATGTAAACTTTTTGACTAATCAGTAGTTTTTAGAAGACTAAAAAAACATCAACAAAAAAAGCTATATGTGATTTTATTATTATTATTTTTTGTTGACATGCTATGTTCCTAGAATGGTCTGGAGATCCAAACTGGCGTAATAAAGTTTATGTAATACACATCATGAAGAAGATTTGTGCACTATGTGCTAGCTTGTTTGTCTTCGTGTTTTTCGTCATTGGTATATGATGGATGAAAAGGTGAATCCTCTCCTACACTGGTCTACTTCGTCGAGAAGAATCAAAAATACTCGCAACACCAAGCACAAGGATATTTGAGATTATCAGCATCGAGTTTCAAAGATCTCATTTCAAGCTTATAGCTAAGTGGAAAGGTTTGGAGTATGCGATGCATTTGGCGAATTCACGAGCAGATCCAACTGCTGTGATTGAGAAGCTTAAGGAGATAATGAAGAGCCGTGGGTGCTGAAGAAAGAAAATGGAATCAGAATAGTGAGTGAGTACGAGTCTCGGAATCAGAATAATTTTGATAATTATGTTTTAAAAGGTTTATTTTTAGATGGGTAAATGATTGGCAAGCAGTCTGTAAATTGATTATTTACCTTTTGTACTAAACAAGTTTTCTAATATAGATTTATTGTTATTATCATCAATTTATAATCATTGGAATATACATTTGGTGATACTTAAAAAAATAGTGTATTGGAATGTATACTACATTTGATGATACATAGTCAAGCTAATAAAATATCTTACACGCCATTTGTTACAATCTTTTACAATTCTGAAAAAACTCTCTCATATAAAATAATATAGTAATGTAGGACATAAACGTTCTCTAATATCTATGTTTCTATCAATTTATAATTGTCATACTTATGTAGACGGATTAGTGTAATGGAAATTGACATAAATTATAATCTAATAAAAAACGATACGAAAAGAAGATGAAGTCTTCTCTGTTCAGTTGTGTTGAAAATTTGGCAATGTTTGCCTATAATAAAAATTAATTTGAGTAAATTAATTAGAAGTTTAGAAATCATTTTTTCTCTCTAAAACTTTAAGTACAGAAAATGAAATATTATTGTGTAGATAGATAACTTGATCTAAACACACATATATATCACTTAATTTATATATATTTATTATCTGACGTTCATTAAATTATTTTATTCTAACTCTTGTCATGATATTTTATAAAAGAAGAAAAATGCGACTGTAATCTTCTGAGACTTTTTTCAAATTTGTTATTCAATCATAAAATGGTTGAAGAACTTCCAAATTTTATTCATATAGATTAAGGAAAATAAATTCTTAATTATAAAACATTATTATTTGAATTTTGCCTCTTTAACAAGTATAAGTACAAACACATTGAGGACCTCTGCCAATTGTGCCATTAACACATTTTCCATCTCCTTCATTGTATGATTCCCGGCAGTTGTCAATACAATCAGAAGGATTACATGCATTGAGTGGAGGAAGAATCTTAGTACACTGCTTTCCCTGAGCTTCTGAAACCACTGAAAATAAGATAAAATAAAATTTGAAATAATAAGTATGTGCATGTTTTGATCATTTTTGTAATGTATAGTTAAGTATTATTTAATATTTAAAAATGGAAAAAGATGAAATTACCAAAAAAAACAAGCATGAGCATGAAGAAATAAGAACATGATAACTTAGCCATGATGAATATCACAACAAAACTAAGTTATTATTCTTTTATAAATTAGAGATTATAAAAGGAGGATATAGCTATTTTATTTTATTTTTTTATTTTATTTTTAAGTGAATGTGTTCTAATGTTTGTGTTTATATAGTGGTACATCATGTGTTTTAAACATAGCAATAAGAAACTCCTAAAAAAGAAATTAAATGAATGATGGGAAAAATAGGGTTGACTACATTTATTAATATGTGCATATTTTCACCATGTCAGAATTATAGTATCAATTAATCAAAGAAAATTTGTATCTATATTAGAAAGAGATTTTTTCCCTCTGCTTTTTAGTTTCTTATTAATGTATGGAAACTCTTTGACTAATCAGTAGTTTTCTAAAGGATTAAAAAAAAAATCAATAAAATACTATATGTGGATTATTATTATTTTTTTTTGTCGACATGCTATGTTCCTTGAATGGTCCGGAGATCCAAGCTGGCGGAACAAAGTTTATGTAATACACATCATGAAAGAGATCTCGTGCACTATGTACTAGCTTGTTTTCCTTTGTATTCTTTGTCCTTGGTATGTGATGGATGAAAAACGAGGTGAATCGTCTCCTACATTGATCTAGTTCGTCAAGAAGAATCAAGAATACTCGCAACACCAAACACAAGGATATTTGAGATTATCAGCATCGAGTTTCAAACACCTCATTTCAAGCTTATAGCTAAGTGGAGATGTTTGGAGTATGTGATGCATTAGGCGAATTCACGAGCGGATCCAACTGCTGTGATTGAGAAGTTTAAGGAGATAATGAAGAGCCCTGGATGCTGAAGAAAGAAAATGGAATCAGAATAGTGAGTGAGTTACGAGTCTCGGAATCAGAATAGTTATGATAATTATGTTTTCAAAGGTTTATTTTTAGATGGGTAAATGATTGGCAAGCAGTCTGTAAATTGGTTATTTGCCTTTTGTACTAAACATGCTTTCTAATGTAGATTTATTGTTATTATCATCAAATTATAATTATTGGAATATACATTTGATGATACTTAAAAAAATAGCGTATTGGAATGTATACTACATTTGATGATACATAGTCAAGCTAATAAAATATCTTACACGCCATTTGTTACAATCTTTTATAATTCTGAAAACTTCTCTCATATAAAATAATATAGTAATGTAGGACATAAACGATCTCCGAAATCTATGTTTCTATCAGTTTAAAATTGTCACAATTATGTAGACGGATTAGTGTAACGGAAAATTATATAAATTAGAATCTAATACAAAAAAAATGAAAAGAAGATGAAGTCTTCTCTGTTCAGTTTTGTTGAAGATTTTGCAACGTCTGTCTATAATAAAAATTAATTTGAGTACGTTAATTAGAAATTTGGAAATCATTTTTTTCTGAGGTACATAAGAGAAAATAATATTGTGTAGATAGATAACTTGATATAGATACACATATATATAACTTAATTTATATATATATATATATAAGTTCATTCAATTATTTTATTCTAAATCTTGTCGTGATATCTTATAAAATAACAAAAATGCGACTGTATTAATCTTCTAATAACTTTTTTTTCAAATTTGTTATTCAACCATAAAATAGTTGAAGAACTTCCATATTTTATTTACTAGGTTTGAAGCCCCGCGCAAGCGCGGGGTCGTTTGCGGTAGTTTGTTTGTTTAATTTTATTTATACTCGTTGATTTGAATTATGATGGTTTTGTGTTAACTTTCATGTTTTTTTTATGTTTTGAGTTAACTCATCCACTAAGACTAAAAAATATGAATAATTTATTTTTTATTTTAATTTATTAGGATATTAACACTCTGCTTTATCTCGAGTTTTCTATTTCTAAAATTTTATCATGTTATAAATATTATGTTTGTTTACTTTTTTTTTTTACTTCTATTAGACTGTAAACATGTATATGTATTTGATTGAAGGTTAAAATTTATAAATATGTATATGGATTTGACTGAAGGTTAAAATTTGTAAACATATTCTTGTTTCTTCACTAAATTAAATTTACATATAACACTCCATTTCTATTTGTTTAGAAAAACAAACTATAACTCTAATTTTTCATTAATTTCTATTATCTTAATTAATTTATATTCAACTTTTTAACTTGTAAACATATTATAACATTTTTAAATAGGATAAATCCTTTGAATAAAAAGGTAAATATATATACTATTTAAAGTTAAATATTTGTTTACTTCATCTCTGTTTTATATTCCAACTTTTTGATACTTTTATATTCCAACTTTGCGATAATTTTTCTGTTTGATTTTATTTATATTCATTGATTTGAAATTTTGAATTATGATGGTTATATGTTAACTTCCATGTTTTGGTTATATTTTGAGTTAACCCAACAATTAACACTAACAATATGATCAATTTTTTTTATTAAATATTAACACCTTACTTCATCTCGAGTTTTCTATTTCTAAAATTTAATATGCATTTGACTCAACGTTAAAATTTGTAAACATGGTGTAGAATCGCAATTGCACTCAAAATATGATGAAAAACAAAAACATGTATAACTTCTTACATATATGCTTTGTTGTGGTAGCATATGACAATTGATTATTTTCTATTATGTTAGTTTTGTAAATATAAATTGTATTTTTGAAACAAACATGTCACCATTCTTAAAATTTTCATACTTTTCGTTGCAATGAAATTTAAATAATAACTCGACTTCTATTTTTTAATAAAACAAACTCTAACTCTAATTTTTTATTAGCTTTTTACTATGTTAAATAATTTATTGTACCTTTTTTACTTGTAAGCACATTATAACATTTTTAAATAGGATAAATCCTTTGAGTTAAAACCTAACTATATACTATTTCAAGTTAAATATTTCTTTATTTCATCTCCATTTTATATTACAACTTTCTTTTAACTTTTAACATCAAGATATCACATACTTTATATTAATCAATTAAATTGTTTGTGTATTTTTCTTAGTTTTGTTTATGTGTAAAATAGGAATATATATAAAGAAATATTAATACACATATATTAAATATCTTAAATACAATTAATGATTTTTTTGCTGATGTGGATAGCCTAGGAGGAGAGAGCAACTCTCCTATTATATATAAGATATAGATTAAGGAAAATCAAATTTTAATTATAAAACATTATTATTTGAATTTTGCCTCTTTAACAAGTATAAATACAAACACATTGAGGACCTCTGCAGAGAAATTTATAAAAAAAAATTGCAGAGAAATTTATAAAATTTTCGTCTACTCTCTGTCGCATGTCTTCGGAAATTGCAAGTTCATAACTACAGAGATTTCTACGCGCTTCTCTTTAAAAGCTTAGCAGAGATTATACAGGTTTGATTTCTATTTGATTTTGTTCAGAAATATTGTTTCACCTATAGTATATATGCTTTCTCTTCTCTATTCGAGATCTTAGTTCTCCGTCAAATAATCGTTTGTAATTTTGAAAAGTTGAATAGAGAATTGATAATTCGTATGTGATATAAGTCAGAATTGAAGTATTCTCTTCCATGATTTATGTTTGGTCTATTTTTTGGGGTATTTGCTTACATATCTCAGTTGATTTGGATGTTTTTTATCACAGTCTTTTTTGAGGTTTATGAATACATGAGAGTAGGGAATTATGATTTACAGACTATTTCCATGTCGAGACATGATGATTCTCGAAATTTACAAAGTCCTCTTATTTATTTTTTTAGAACTCTTCACAAATACGATGGAAGAGATGAGATTGCCAGAGAAACTATTTGAGACTGATTTTGAACCTACGGGCAGAAAAAGAGTCAACAACTACTTCACCCTTAGATAGGTGGAAATTATTAAGAGAGCTCTTGACAAAGAGTACATCAAGATTGTAATACCCATTTCCCGATCAACTTGTGCCCTAGGTCTCGCGCGCTAACTTGAAACACAAGCAACACACCTGCACACTAAAAAGGGCGAAAAAGAGGGGTGAGTAATGAATTACTCAGTGAGGAATGATCATCCCTGCCCACATGAAACACATTACAATAATAATTCACAACAATATACGCACATACTAAATTAAGATAAGGCACAAACATCACTCAACCTAACATGCCTAATAACAATCAACCTACTATCTATTCACATAAACATCTTAACCGTACTTCACATACTCATCACATCACATATCATAATACTCATAACACTTTCACATGACAACTAGGCTGGTCGGGCACCTCGAAAGGTCTTCCACCACCTTCTGGCTCGTCAGCCGTTAACGGGCTTCGACGGGATCGCCATGTCCTCGTCCTCAGTCCGACTTCACCAAAACAAACGGCTTCGACGGGATCGCCATGCCCTCCCGCGCACAAACAATCTTACACTATTCAACATACTAATATATCATCATTCTACTTTCACATTCACAATGCATGCCTACCTCAAACAATCCATCTCTTAACCTAGCATATAACGGATATGGAAGCGAATTACTACGCAATGCGAGTCCACAAGTCACATATCCTCACCTTAGCCACTTTGAAAATTAACCCCGGAAAAATAGCTATTGCGCTTCGGAGTCGCAGCAAAATAGCGGTTGAAGCGGTTGGGAAAAATAGCGGTTAAAGCGGTTGCGGTTGAAACGCGATTTCTGACTATCTGCGTTTGCGTTCTGAGAAATTGCGTTTGGCAGATTCGCGATCCAAAACTGCGTTTGCGTTTCCAAAACGGATTAGGGTTTTTCTGAAATTTTCCAGAAACACAGAAATTCTGATCCACAAAGAACCGCCGATAACTTACTGGTTACATGTCCGATCGCGCGATCTCGACAGATCTGGAAAGATGAGAGTCTCCTCTTTCCAACGACACCAAGTATGGCTTCTGGGTCCTTCTGGATCGTTCCGAAATCCAGCCCGCAAAACAGCACAAAGAAAACTGTTCGGATTAGAATTCTATTTTTTACAGATGTGAAACCTTCCAAAGAAAAGATCATAACTCTCTCGATATACCTCTGAATTCCACGATTCTGAATTATATAGAAAGCTGAGAGATAGACCTTTCCAAAGAGACCAATATCACACTCTGATTCCCTCTATATAGACGGAAAATGGTCCCGTAAGTTGACGGCTCGGAACTGCTTTGGTTGCTAAGGCTGGAGAGATTTTGGCAGAGCTTCGCTTTAGATTTCTCTTGAATCTCTTTGTCTCTTGACGTGGTGTATAAATAGGAGGAGGCAGGGGGTTTAGGTTAGGGTTTTAGGACGTGGGCCTTACGTCACGGGCTTTTAATTAGGTTTTTGGAAAATCGGGATTGGGCCGTGACAATTCTCCCCCACTTTAATGGGATTCGTCCTCGAATCTATGGTATGAACCTCGCTCTCATCCTTAGAGATCTTTGAATGGTTTGTCCTTAATTTTTATTCCGATCTCCATGTCTTTACATGATGACCTCTAATTCTTTTGGTTCTGACTCTCACTCAACTTGATAATTTTCATTCAAGTGATATTGTCTTGTAGGTTTTCTAAATTCTCTTCAGTTCCAAAACTTTCTTGTTTCAAGGTATACCACACCTAAGACATCAAACTCTAAGCTATTCTTCTTTGTGTCAGTATGTTCTATTTGGTGATTGCAATGGACACCTTTTCAGCATAACCAAAAGCACTTTTACTTATTTTATTGTCTCTCGAACCAACTCCGACTCTATCTCTCAACGCTCCTCCAATTTTGCTTTTGTTAACCTCACTTTGGTGTGTCCTTCTCCTCACTTCCTTACCGACATCAAATTCCAACATGACTCAAGAATCACCTCGTACCTCCCATTATCTAATATGGGTAAATGGCTTCTTTATGTTTCACTTGATACTCTGAGGTCCCCTTTCTCTTGACCTATCAAGTTTTCATGCGTTTTTCTTTCGAATTACGTTCTCTAGTGTCACTGAAAATCTTCTTTACTATAGGAAAAAGTCCAATATGAGTGGCATCTCCTCATAGTCTTTGGTAAATCGATCCATTTCTACACGTTCTAGTATATCCACCTTCACCGTCCTTAGTAAAGTTCTCGCACTTTCTCTAGCAAAGTCTTTCCCAGTTTCGATAGTGAATTTGTTTCACTCTCCTTAGCTATCCAATTTAGCTGGGATTAGTATGAGCTCTGACATTTCCATATCTTCCCATATGCAAAAGTGTTCAAAAACCCAAGCACTCTCTTGACTCACGTAACCAGCTTTATGTTTAGACACGTTAATCAATATTTCTCATCTCGGCTCTTCCAACATCTACAAACTCTTCATAGCTGATCCACTAGCCCATTGATTCAACATAACATGTATTTATCCTTTCAAATAACATGTCCCCAAATTCTTGGGTATACTCCCGTACAACCTCTCTTATAACTTCACTGCCTAGAGTCCTATTCCCTTAAAAAGTTTCAAAAGCATTTCTCATTTCCTTAGCAGATCTTCTACAAGTTGATGACAGTAACTCCGACTCGCTTCCTTGTCGTTTATCACTAATGACGTGTAGTATTCAAACCCAACAACAATATTTTGAAATACTTCATAACTGCTTCGCCACATACACTTCCAAAAATATTTCTCATGTCCCTTAGTAGATCATCAACAGGTTGATAACAATAACTTCAGCTTGTTTCCATGGTTTTGTGGATCTCTTTCTCCCCCACTTTTTCTCTAAACCACACTTTCAAAAGTCCTGCTCCATGCTATACCAATTTCCCTAATTTTGATAAAATCAGAACGAAGCCTTCCTACATACCCAATGTACTAGCAATTTGCTACAACTCATCATCTTGTATGGTTGACTCACAAAATTCCATCAATTTTGGAGTTCTTCTTTACATTCCTTCTCAGTTGGCTAACTTGGCCCTCATATTGAACTTTAACACGGTCTTGGGGTCTTACTTGCTCAATATCCAAACGTTAGACAATGATTTTATTTTGGGAATCCAAAATATGTTTCCATGACCAAACGCATTTTATGACATTAAGGATTAACTACATGCTCCCACATTCCCAATGTGTTACTTCCTTTTTCTTCAACGCTTGAATGAATCCTCATTCACTATGCATGTGGTACCTTCCATGACTTGGGTCGCTTTTCCTTTATGACTTACACTTATACAAACTTTATTTCTTACAACATGCTTCTGTATGAGGAATTTCATGCTCTCTTGGTTCTCGGAGGTCCATCATATGTTTTACCAAACTCCTAGACCTCTGCAAGTGCACAGATCGCGGAAGTATGGGTATCGAACACAAGTACTGGCAATTGAATACACTTTGAATCTATGGATTTTGGATCAAGCTAAAACAAAAGTATGATTGAGGTTGTAATGGTGAACCGAACTAGCAAGTATAACGAGGTTGTAAAAAATAAAGGAAAAGCGCTAGGTCATAGGGGCTATCGCAGAGAAGCAAACAATGATCAATGAAACAATGATAGATTAATTGATTAGGGATATTGGGATATTCCAGTTTCGAGGCTCCGGCTCCTTTGCTAATCTACCTAGTCGCTAAACTTTTGGTATGTCCCTAGGTGATTAGATCAAGCATTAGAATGAATACAGTAGAACCTCTATAAAACAATACTCGATAAAACAATAAACACTATAAGATAATATTTTTCTCCGGTCCCAACTCGGGCCAGTGTAAAAAATAGCATAATGCGATAAGATGATAAGACAATAATATTTTTGAAACTCTTATGCAAAAATATAGTCCCAACAATAAGCTAAGACAATAATTATAAAACTAATGCATATATATCTAAGATAATTTAGTAAAATATGACTCCAATGTAGTTTGTATTTTCTGAAAATTGGATATGTATTCTCAACATGCAGCCAAAAGTTGTGAAGAGTTCTCGAAGCTACAATTGCATCCTTACGTGTAACTACTTGCACATGTACTTCCTCATCATCTTCAATTTCATCTTCACCATTAAGAACAGTAGACATAATTTCTTATAGACTTTGAACTTCTGAGCATGAAATATGTAAATAACAAAGTATAAGGAAAATTTGAATTAAAAATCTAAAGAAAATATATTTCTATAAAGTTTCTTGTTTTTGATAGAATATTTCTATAAAATAATAATTATTGTTTTATCGATAAAATAATAATTATTGTCTTATCGATAAAATAATAACTCTATAAGATAATAAAATTTCAAAGTCCCAACATTATTGTTTTATAGAGGTTTTACTGTATGTTCTGATACAGTTCACTAGATATAGATAGATCAACTTTCGCAGTCTAAGAAACCTAGCTTGTCAAAGAATATGTCCGGCGAATGATACAGCACTGTCGAGGCTCAAATCAACCTAAGATCGGATTACTAGATGCGCGGTAAAGCAATCAGCATTAGTTAAGTGCACAAGACGAGACAAAGACTCTAATATAATCCCTAGCTAATCATTGAAATCAAAGATCATGCAAGCAACTCATTGAATAGTAACCCTAGCAACCTAACTAGTGGATTACTCAGACATGATCAAAGCAAACACACATAGAGATGAAGAAAACATGATTGCAATAAAACTTAGAGTAGGAAATCGAAATACAGGGCGGCTCTCTTTCACAAGAGGCTAAAAATCCATATATATAGTGCTAGGTCTTTTAGAGGCGGCTTAGGGTTAAGCCGGGCTTGAAAACATAAGTTTGGGCTTCAAAAGGGCTTCGGGTCGACCGCGGCGTTGGGACGGTCGGTCGGGACGATCGGCCGGACATCGGGTCGTGGCCGAGTCGGAACGGTCGGGGTCGGACGGATTCACGGTCGGCCGGCGTGGTCGACGGATAGTTTGGCCGATGAAATCTCTCGGCCGGACGCGGGACGTTCTTTCCCGGCTCGGACGGATGCATCGGCCGGTACGCGAAGCGGTTGCGCGGCCGCGAGGCTTTTCCCGGCTCGCGCGCTGGTCGTGCGCGGTGGCGTGGCGGTTGTGGCGTGGCCGACCGCGGGACTGTTTCCCGGGTCGTGATGCGTGATCGGCCGAGTGGTTTGGACTTTGGCCGAGACTTCAGTCGGACGGAGATTTGGCCGAGCGCGGAACATGTTTCCTCGGCCAGCCGGACTGCGCGGTTTGGGCGCTGTTCTCTCGATAGAGCCGTCTGGACAGTCTCACTCTTTTGGTATAACTCCTTTTCTACTCATCCAAATGAGCCATTCCAGTTGCGTTGGAAAGTTAACTCAATCAGAGCACGCAGGGAACTGGTCTTGATGAAATCCATTGAGTAGATCTTTTTCTGGGCCCTCTTAAAGTTGGTGCTTGTGCATGGAGCTGCTTGAAGTGCAAATCCTATGGTTTTGCTCCAAAATGCATCATTTCACCTGTTTAGACTCTAGACACTATAAACACAGTAAAACTACCTTTTTAGATAGAAAACCTGCCAAAAACCATTAGAAAACAATGCTAAAACAGTATAAAAAGTGGGTAAATTAGAGGTATATCAACTCCCCCAGACTTAGATCTTTGCTTGTCCTCAAGCAAAAAGAATCTAAATCCGTGAAAGAGGTTTGAAAACGTGGAAGCTCCCTTGCTCTTTTGAATATCCTGTGAAAGGTTCCTTTCCTGTATTCCACTATGAACATAGACAACATAAGGTTAGCTTCACATACACCCTGCAAGTTTAGCGAACAATACCAACCCAACTAGTCTCATCCAGCAATCCAAACTCTCTATTGCTAACCTCTTGCATAAATTTAAAGCGTGAATTCTTTATCAAGGGGACATTGATGTACTTGCATTTTACATAGTTTTAGCACATCTTTTATGCATCTTTTGCATAGTTTTAGCTTCCATTTGCATCATATCTTGTTCCTTTTCTCTTCTTATGCATTCATGTTAGTTTTAGGTTGCATTTGCATACATATGCATGTTTGGTCCTTTGAAATAGGTCTTTTGGAGCATTCTGGAGCATATGGGACATGAGGAGCATGGAGGGACTTGGCACATGGAAGCAGCTCAACTGGATACGCAAAGGAAGAAGGGAGAAGCCATCTTGAAGACCAGCTCGACCGTCTACTCGACCAACCGGTCGAGTTCCTCAACTCGACCGGCCAAGCTTCAACTCGATCGAGCTGAGAAGTCAACAGTCAAACCCGAAAAATGTTGCTTCCCCCTTGACTTTCCTTTGACCCTAAACCTAATCCTCTTGTATTTAAAGGCTCTAAGCCACGAAAAAACCACCAAGCTTTAGATTATTTTGTTTTAGTTTCTTTTAATTTATTGTCTTTTACTTTTTAGAGAGCTCTAATCCCATCTTTGTGTTCTTGAAGCTCTTGCTTCTTGAATCCTAGATCCTGGATAATCTCTTTGTATTTGCACTTGCTTATTTCAATAAAAGTTGTTTAATTTCATCTCCTCTTTCTTATGATGTCTCTTTTATTGCATTTGCTTGTGTTTACATTCATGTGTAGTGAGTAGTTACCCATTAGGGTTTGAGATGGGATAGATTAGAGGTTTCATATGCTTAATCCTTCTAGCTTATGGTCTTAATCTAGATTCTCTCTCTTTTGGATAGATCTTAAGGCTACATGACCACTACCCCTGGCTTGTAAGTCCTTAGGCGATTCCCCACACGAAGTGATGGCATTCGCTGGAAAAGATCCACTAAGAGCTCCAATATCTCTTGCTCTAGAAATAGAGGTCTAAGGGGTTGGATGGATTAGTTTGGGCAATGATCCTATGGCCTCCAAGGTTTGATTCTCACTGGCTAACCCCCTGTTTCTGAGATCATTCCTTGGTTGATAGCCTCACCTTGGGAAAGGGTTGGCTAGGCATTGAGAAGCCCAATATCAAGAGAAGCCTTGATACAAGGAGTTTTAAGAGCTAGATGATTAAGTGTAGATTCCTTTGATTGCAAAACCCTGTCTTGAACCCTAATTCTCTCTTATCTTGTTAAAGTCGTCACCTTTACTTGTTTTCTCAACTCGACCCTAAACTCGATCGAGCTGGTACTCTGTTCACTCGACTCGAGTCCTTGGTCGAGCTGTTACTTACTGCTTTATTTACTTTTGCATTGCATTTATTTCATTTAGGTTGTTAGTGTTACCAAATTTTACTGCTTGCTTGACTTTCTGGTTGTTTCATATTCTCATAGAGTGACAAGTTTCCCATTTTGGATTGATAACCTCTTGTACTACATGACTATGATGGTTAAGAGGAATTGATTGATTGTGTTTGCATTTCATCTTCATTACCACTGTTGCATTCCACATCTCATTTCATCTTCACACACACAAAATCCTATCATCAATTTGGCGCCGTTGCCGATTTGGGAATATTTTTGTTGCATTTGAGTTTCAAAACACTTGGACGATCAAGCTATACCACCCCTGTTCTATTGTACTGCTGGGTTTTTGTCTCTTTTTGCAGGTGTATGCGAACTCGATCGAGTCGGTCTACTGAGGACTTGGTCGAGCTAGATTACAACGGGTAGAAAGAGGGTTCAGAGGTCACAGAGGGTACAAGAGGAACCTGAGGTGCTTGTTGCTGATACAATGGATGTACCAGAGGGGAATGGAAACCCTTTGGGCAATGGACTCGGTCGAGCTAGGCAAACTCGACCGATTGGTCAAGGAGATGCTCCAAACCGCCACCAACAGAGACAAGGGATTGTTCCACCACCAGTGCAGAACCACAACTTTGAGATCAAGCTGGGAATGATCAACCTTGTCCAGAACAAGATGTTCCATGGATTGCCAAGTGAAGACCCCATTGACCACCTTGATGAGTTTGATAGGCTTTGTGATTTGACAAAGATCAATGGTGTCTCTGAAGATGCCATCAAGCTGAGACTCTTTCCTATGTCTCTAGCTGACAAAGCTCACCAATGGGAGAAGAGCTTGCCCCATGGCACAATCACCACTTGGGATGAATGCAAGAAGGCCTTTCTTGCTAAGTTTTTCTCCACCGGTCGCACAGCCAAGCTTAGAGGAGAGATATCCAGCTTCATCCAGCGAAACAATGAGACATTCGCAGAGGCTTGGGAGAGGTTCAAAGGGCTACACAAGTCAGTGCCCACACCATGGATTCAACAATGAATCACTACTCTCCACTCTTTATAGAGGATGCTTGCCTAGGTATAGGGAGATGCTAGACACAGCTAGCAATGGGAACTTCCTCAACCAGGATGTAGATGATGGCTGGCAACTTGTGGAGAACATAGCTAACTCAAATGGAAGCTATGGAGAAGAGTATGATACAACCTGGAGCTCGACCCACCACTCGATCGAGTCAGACGAGATGAGAAAAGACATGCTTGCACTGAATCGAAGTTGGACAAACTGATCCTAGCCCAATTCCCTGCTAAGCATGTCAATTATGTCTCAGAACAAACCTTAGTCAAGGACCAGGAAGGGGAGGAGACAACACAAGAGGTCTGCTACAT